>PVJI01008445.1:0-71177 GCA_004026765.1 Micronycteris hirsuta
GATTAATAAACAAACTTAATGTCCACAGTCAGCAGTAGTTTGTAATGATAGGAAGAATGGCTTCTCCTGAAGTTTGCAACAGGAGTTTAGTAGGATTAGAGCTTAAAACGTGTCTTAGAATTCCCTGCTGGTCTGCCACAAAGACAAAGCAGCCCAAATCAGGAGGTTGACTAGGAGCTAGGCTGGCAAATGTGGGGGCTGGGGGCGGGGGCGCTCCCGCCGGAAGAGCATGCACAAAGGCCCAGAGGGGCAGAGAACAAAGTGCAGGTGCAGAGAGGAACACGCCCTGGCGGGTTCCTGTTGGACAGACAGACAGACTCAGCCTGTTCCTGGTTTCTTGGCGGACTGCTCATAGCTCCCTCACTCACGCTCACATCTAGCTCTCGTCCTACGCAGAAACCAAGGCTCAGCGGAGATAACATACATGAAATTCTGCAAATTCAATGCCGTCTCTGCTTCCAGCTGCCACAGCGGACAGCCCTCTTTGCCACCCGAACCCCAACTTCCATGGCTAGTCCAGCTTTCTCCCTCTCCACCCCACACACCCTCCCACCCCAGCGACTCTGGGAGACCAGTGCAGAGAGCCAGGGGTCCGGGAGGGTGGGTGGATGCGTGCGATGTCCTCAGAGGCCCACGCACTCTCGCGTGTGCAGACGGTCTCCGCTCTGACCTGGGATGACCTGCGGCAACTGCACACCATCGCCTGCTTTCTCGGGGGCGCTCATTTCTCCACGCGTGTTGTGAGCTGCATGCTCCTCCCGCATACGGCCGGGGTCAGAGAGACTGTCCGTGCCCCAGCATGGAGCACTCACCTGGAAAGTTCCTCTCACCCCTGCCTGTCCCTGCTTGTCCTTTCAGCCATGGAGAAGTGGGAACACTGGGTTTGAACTTTACCTCCTCGGAAAGGTGGATTCGGGGACACCACCCACAGAGATTTTAAATCGGTGGGTCTGATGTGAGGTCCCCTGAGTGATCCGATGCAGGAGACCATGCTTGAGAAATGCCGTGTGCCAGGAATTCACGTTAGGTATGAGGACACGCAGACTGGGTGTGGAAGTGCAAGAACAAGGCAGTCCGTGCAAATGGCAACCACAGGGACGCAGGGGCGGCCATACTTACACCAGACGGAACAGACTTGCAGGCAACAACTGGGACGAGAGCTAGAGAAGGACACATATAATGAGAAGTGAGCCAATTTGCCAGGGAGATATAATAACTATAAATATCTATGCACCCGACATCAGAGCACCCCAATACAGGAAGCAAACATGGACGGAATCTAAGTGAGAAGGAAACAGCAAAGAAAAATTGGAGATTTCTATATGCCATTTTCGATGTTGCCCAGAATGCTGGAAAGATCGGTAAGAAACAGAGGACTTGAATGACCCTGTATAGAGACCGGACAGACTTCAGGGCACGTACGGAATATCCCACCCACAGCGGCAGAGTGGACACTCCTCTCCAGGGCACACGGAACACCCATCCTCCAAGACTCTGTTTGTCTGTCTCTACACGCAGAACGCACCCTGGCAAACAGGAAATCTGCCGGAAACTTCCAAGTGAGAAGTCAGTGGAGAGCCCAGTTCAGGCGTTGACACCTGTGGTCTACGGCGGAGATTCCCCAGACGTTTCTGCCAAGTTCACTGTCTGCAGGCCTTTCTGGTGTCCTCTGCCCGCCTTCACCCTCAGGCCCTGCGTGCATTTACGCTTCAAGTGCCGAGTCCCTGGCCCCGTTCTGTGCAGACGCCCAGGTTTTCCTTCCCTCTAAATCTTTCCTGCTGTGTCCTCTTCAGTTGGAGTCACCAAGCCCCACCCCTTTCAAAACATTCTTTCCCACGGAATACTCTGTTGCCACTGGTCTTAGCAGCTGGCGGGGAAAGTGAACTTGACCCCTCTCCTTTCTGAAAGCCGGACTCCTTGACATTATTAAGCGACTGTATAGGCGTCCTACTCAGGTCTCCCGCCAGCTATGCCGTCTGTCTTCTAAGACGTGCCTATAGCTTTCTGGGGCCACCAAAACGTCCCCACCACTGCACCACACACAACAGTAGTAGGGGGCCAGCCGCAAAGAAGGGCACAGGGAAATTTGCTTTGAAAAAGAAAAGTAATCTTACTGTAGTTTCGTTTTGTTAAATATCAAATGAAATTCCTTATTGCTTGGTTTACCTTATTTTCTTGTCTGCTCTATTTACCCTACACTGTTCCCAATCTCCGATTATAGGGGGGTGTGCTCTCCCTTGATCTCCGCTTCCTCATTTCCACGTGCATTTTATTCCTCTCTGGCTTCAACAGTAAAAAGTCTCACTAAAAGCCCACATTGATGTCTTTAATTGCGATTTCATTTCTTCCCATTTTACGACCTTAATTGTGTACTGTGTAACTTTAATAGCCAAGTGCTACTTTAATCATATTCTTTCCTTTATCAGCATTCATTTTGGCTCTATACTTTTACTAGATTTTCTTTATTCCTTTTAAGAGCTTGGTGTGTGTGAGCTCATCTGCCACTTTGGCTGAAGGAATGCTGTCCTGGACTCAGGAAGCTATTAGTCTCTCCTTCTCTCATACCTGAACGAGGCTGCATGGCTCTCGAACTTGCAGAGCTAGAATTTAAAGGCATGGTTCTGGATTCTGGGACCCAGTGTCCATCCCGGTGGGCAGGTCAGACATGAGCTCCCCACCCTCGTCGCCCGCCCCCAGAAGTGAGTCTGGGGCTTGGGGAGCCAGGGAGCTGCTCGCAGAGAGCTTCCTGAGGCTCCTGGAGAATGAGCATCACCTTATGTCTGCAGTCCCTTCGGGTCGCCAGGCCGGCCCACAGCCGGTGTCGATAAATAACGAGCCCCCCAGTGGGCTTCAGCAGGAAGCACAGTAAGAGCGCAGATGGTGTTATCCAATCAGCGAGCCTCCCAGACCATGTTATCCAATCAGCGAGCCTCCCAGACCATACAAGCCAATCAGCGGGCCTTCCGGGAGGGTGAGCACTGGGCGAAACCTGAGGACGGGAGCAAGTCGGTCAAGGTGACATTGGGAGTGGGGGACTCTGTTCCCATCCACTCTGACTTGCGAGTCCTCTCCCATTTTCAGTGGCTGGCGCTCCTCGTGGTTGTTTCCCCATCAGAGCCAGGGCCCCCCCAGGTGCAGGCTGTGAAAGTAGGTGTGCGGGGCTGCGGCCCAACCTGTGTGGGGGACAGGCCCCGCCTGGTGCCTCAAAACACACCGCCCGGGTCACATGGAGGCTTTGGGGGGTGGACGGAAAGTCGATCCAGTCCAGCAGACGCGCGCCTCTCCCTGCAGACGCCTTCCTCTGGAGGCCGGTGCCTCTCAGAGGTGGTCCCCAGAGGCTTGTTTCCGTATTTTCTTTTTTAAGATTTTATTTATTTATTTTTGGAGAGAGGGGAAGGGAAGGAGAAAGAGAGGGAGAGAAACATCAACGTGTGGTTGCCTCTCACATGGCCCTCACTGGGGACCTGGCCCGCAACCCAGGCATGTGCCCTGACAGAGAATCGAACCAGCGACCCTTTGGTTCACAGGACAGCGCTCAGTCCACTGAGCCACACCAGCCAGGGCTTGTTTCCTTATTGCAGGTTTTGTGCAGGGCAAATCAACTCATAATTTCTCGTTATTTCTTTTAAGACAAAATTTTTTTTAAAACCCTTTTTACCCAATCTCCCTCAAAGCACCCCAGGAACCTGCCCAGCAGAAGGGCCTGAGACAAAGCACGTGCTCTCAGAGCCAGCAGGGGAGGCTGCGGGGGAGGCCCCCAGCCCCTGCATCGGGCGGCCGCAGAGATGCGCGGAGCCTGGCACACGGGGGCACCGGGCGGTTTGCAGCAGTATGTGTTATTGTTCTCAGGCGAAGTTCTTGGCCAAGGGCGAGGTGTGCTGAAGTCGGCCAGGCTCTGCTGCTAGCATGCACCTCCCCCCGGCCGGCATCGCCTTCCAGAGCCGAAAGGGGCTCCAATCGCTTACCAATAAGTCGTGAGGAGCTGCTAATGTAGGTGGATGGAGTCATAAATATTCTAGCATTTTGGCATGTTTTTCATCCACAGTGACATAACACTGCAGTGGCAAAGAATTTCCCCCCGGGACGGGTAATTAGGGAGAGGTGGGGACTTTTAGAATGTGCAGGATAATAAGGACGGTGGCTGAGTGCATTCGATGGCTCATCTACAAGAGCAGACACAAAGCACTGGTTACAATTAGGCACGTTTTAAAAATCTATACTTCCTAAGTATTTTTTCATTGGGAAACAGTTATAAAATATAACTGCTTCCCTGGCAACATTCAACCAGAAAGTGAATTCTCCCAAATGAGCCAGAATGGACAAGAAAAAGTCGAACTACAACAAAAGCACCGTGATTGCATGTGATCAGCTGCAATTAATACGATGATGCTCCATATGGTAACAATCTCCCTATTGAATTTTCATCCCTTCTGTACCTCAGCAAATTTTATTAAGCGTTTGATAATTATTACTGGTCTACGTGGGGACATGTCACTGAACTTGGATTGTTTATAATGATCGTAAGTGATCATCGTTCCAGCCTTCAGAAAGCGGGACCGGAAGGTTACACAGCTTCGAACGGAATGCCGCAGAGATTTCACAGCCCAGCCCTCAGGCCAACAGGGAGCCATCCTCCCTTGCCATTGTCCGGGACACTTAATCTCCCCAAACCCATGCCTATCTTTACTGCCCTTGCCAAGCTTTCAGGACCCCATGGGGAAAGGAACGCAGGCACGGGGAGCTGGGGTCAGGCCAGGGGACTGAGGGTCACAAGTCTGAATGCCCCCCTCCCTGCTCACGCAGGGGCCGGCGCTACTTCACGCTGCTTCAGGGCGATGAGGTCACATGTACAAGGTCTTCTGAAATAGCACCACATTTCAACTCCGAAGAAAACACGGAAACATGCCGCAATGTGCGCCCTGACCGGAGCATCTCCACATCAAGAGTGTGGAGCGCCAGGCTTGCTGGCCTCCTAATTTTATTTTATTTTTTAAGAAGATTTTTTAGTATTTTTAAAAGATTTTATTTATTTATTTTAGAGAGAGGGGAAAGGAGGGAGAAAGAAAGAGAGAGAAACATCAATGTGTGGTTGCCTCTCATGCGCCCCCCACTGGGGACCTGGCCCACAACCCAGGCATGTGCTCTGACTGGGAATCGAACCAGCGGCCCTTTGGTTCACAGGCCAGCACTCAGTCCACTGAGCCACACCAGCCAGAGCTGCCCTCCGAATTTGTGAAACTCGACCCCATTTCCTATGGAGTGGGGGGGGCACTGAGCAGGAGTCACAGGGTAAATAGAAATTTGCTGGTTTGCTCAAACTACAAACACTGAATTCCCTCTTCTGCGTGTTGCTCTGTCTCCTTAGTAAACATTTTCCTCTCTGTATTTAGTTCCAAACACACTCAGAGAATATGTTTTCTGAAGTACTTGGAATCAAATACCATCTGTTCCTGGGTCCCTCTATTTTTATTCACCCTCTTTGGGTGGAAAGAGTCTTATCTAAAGCAGGGGTTCCCATCCTTTACTGTGCTACCATTTAGTTTTATTTGTGGGTTCATTTCATGCTAATCCTCTAAAAAGAAAACGGGCATGTGTCTCTGCTGATGTTTGGGGATACTTTTCAAGCTGTAATTGGATGGAAGATTTCTTACACCAGTCAGTGCGGGGAACCATCACTGCCCAAACAATGGGGCTAATAAACCCAAACCTGAAAATGCTGTCCTGGTTCAGGAGTGCCGCAGGTTGGGGCAGAGAAGGGAAAATATCTACCTGGTTTATAGCTAATGCTGGACTTACAATTGCTCCAGTTGCGCCGATCACTGTGTTGAAACACTAGGTGGCGCTATGAACTCGCTTAACTTGGAACCCAAGCAGCCCGTCCAGAATTTCAAAGAGAAAAAAAGATGAGCATTTTCCTTAACGGATTTGATCGTCTGACATATAATCTTAAGGAAATGCATTTATATGATGTAACCGTTACTTCATTAAGTTTCCATGGGGAAAAAGAGCATTCTCTTTTGGCAAGAAAAATGTGACTGTTTCTACAAACACAAACCAGCCCAATCACAACTCAAAGTCTAGGCAGAAAAAAAAAAGAAAAAGAAAAGTCAGACATGCTGGTTGGCTGACTTGTCTGTTTTTTGACTGACAAATATTTCCTTGACGATGTGACACACTCCAATCCGTCTGTTTTGCGTGTGGTGATACAGGCTGCAAATTTTCTGTTACAAAGCACACGGCGTGGGTTAGATTCCTTTCCTGCTGGCTTTGTAGTCTGGCTGGTGGGCTCAGTTCGTTAGGGCATCTGCTAATGAGGCCAAGGTCACGCAGATTCTGCTCTGGCCCGGGGGTGCGTTCTGCTCCCAGGGCCAGAGGCTGTTCCTTGTCTAAACCGCGACCTTAACTCTGACCAGCTCTCTGAGATGCCCGGTCTTGAAAGACTCCTGCACACAGAAACCTACATCACCATGAGCAGAAGACAAAAACAGCTCAGAGCGCCCATCCTATTGACGGCAGGTGGACCGTGTCCTTTCTCTCTAAAGAAGGCTTGTAACATCCGCTCTGTTAACTAGCAGAGTAACGTTCCTTGTCTGTTTATTCGAGTGTATTGTTCAGACCCTAGGCTATGCCAGGCAGGGAGCCAGATACCGAGGGATGGAGAGGACTTGGTGATCTCATTAGAAAGACACACAGGAGAACGAATATTAGCCAAGATAGCAAATACCATCACTGGTGCTGATATAAACTGCCAAGGAGGCAAAAAGAAAGCCCAGCTTCCGGGGAGTCACAGTGGCCAGATCTCTCAGGACTGACCAGCCTTCAGCTGTGGACGGTGGCCCAGGGCACTCCAAGGTCCCTGGGGAAGAACGTATGTGAAGACTGAGCGGTGTCTGAGATGGAAGCATTTCCTGGACCTGGGACCTGGGGTCTAAATTAAATCGGACAAGTTGTGCATATTCTAAAAAAATGTCTGTGTAAAGTAAATACCCATGAGCCTTTATTAATATGAATAAACAATTGAATAAATAAGTAAATGGGGCAATGAAACAAATCTACTGTCTAGAAACATCCCAAGTCATTTATGCAGGTACTCCCTGCCTCAAGGTGGGGGGACATCGCTCCTTCCTCCTTCTGTGTGGCCCCAGCACAGTGACTTCCTTCCAGACAGCACGGGAAAGAGGGGAAAGCCACTTCCCTGTGGGGGAACCTGGCCCACACACCTGACCCAGGCGGTCAAGGTCAATGTTAACAGTACCCAATGCTGACGGTACTTGGTCGCTGGGGCCGTCCTCCCCGAACCCTCCAATCTGACTCTGATCTCAGACAAATCCCACCTGAGAGACAATGTGCAAAATGTCTGACCAGTACTCCTCGAAATTGTCACAGGTACCAAACCAAGGAAATGGTCACCGCAAGAAAAGCGTACGAAGACATGACAGCTAAGCAATGTCACCGAAGGGAAATATTAATAAAGAATGGACTCGACTTACCAGCATAACAATGTTGGTTCACTAACAGCGGGAAGTGCATCATACTATTGTGCGGTGTTGACAATGAGAGGCATTGGGTGCGAGACACGTGAGAACTCCGCACAATCCTCGCCATTTCCCTGCAAAGTAAAGCTATGCTAAAAGAACGTGCTTTGACCTCTGAATCACAAATTATCATTTTGTATAAAACTAATGTGTTATTTGTTTTTACAAAAACTTTTTGTAAATGTGGTAACATTGCCTACCTCAGTTACCTTCTAAAAAGGAAGGAAGGAAAGAAGGAAGGGAGGGAGGGAGGGAGGGAGGAAGGGAAATTGACCAGGACTCTGGCTTCAAAAACGCCTGCACATCATGAGTGCCATGTAACAACCTCACAGCTCAATGAGGTGACAACAAAATGACTGAAGAAGACAGCGATGGTCAAGTGCATGGTCAGTGGACAGACAGGTGCATAGATACACACACTCTTTACCTTGGAACGTAGGTTGTGTTCCTCCTGGTTCCGCTTTGGCGGAATGACCGAGAGCTCCCGGAAGAATTCACATGAGGCATTTAAGTTCTCCAAAGTCACCTTAAAACATAAGCCGTCAGGGGATGCCACCTAAGGCCATCGCCGCGGATGCCTGCTTTTGGGGCCCCACCCGAGAATGACGGGAACACGTGACAAGGGCAGACACAGCAACCAGCTTGAAGAGTTTCTGTGGGCAAACTCTTAGATGATTTGGACTCCAAAACATGACAGAATAGATCATTCCGCCCGTGGAATAAAATAGCACACCACGGACTCACGCTGACGTTGATTAACCAAATTGGAAGATTGCTGAGGAACAGGATATTTACAGTCTCGAATTTCTGCCCCACAAAATCCTCATTAGTAACGAAGAGAGGAGCGTGACTTGCCTGGGAAGAAGTCCGAGAGCCCCGCTCTGTCCAGGTGGTCAGAGGTGATGTCGCCGTTCCTGAGGGGACCGGACCTCGTGAGAGAGGACGTGGCGAGAACAACTCGGCACCGTTTGCTCCATCCCTGCCAAAGACGCAAAGCTGAGTACAATCAGCGCAGAGGCCGGATCTATTTTATGCTCAGTCCCTCTACATGTGACCCATCTCCTGCCCAAGCCATCGGACCCCGGGGGCGTGCCCGATATCGTCCTACGACCAGCAGTGGGTGCATGTGCACCCGCAGATACTCATGATGATTTTCTTACGATATGGAATTTCTGGGACAAAAAAATTCGTATTCCTAGAATCTTGCTATTTATTAAAAAATGCCCTCCAGATGCATGGTGGGTGTCCTCATGCTTCCTGGCCTACTATGAGAGTCTGTCCCCAAGCCTTTTATGCCTGAGGTATAAAAGTGTCCTTAATCTGTAATTTTTTTGTTAAAATAATCACACTTTTGTGAGATTGAGCATTTTAAAACATATTCACTGGCTCCTGGTATTCCTTCTGTCACGAATTATTTGTAACCTTCCGAAGCATTCTTTGGGAACTGTCTCCCCTGAAAGTGTCTATGCATTTTCCGAGTTTCCTCATTCCGATCAGACACTGTCTTCCTCTGCTTCAGGCAATGTCATTCCTGCACCTCGATATGTCACCGTGCTGTCCGGGTGACTATCCCTGTCCCCGAGGAGCCTGTGGGGGTAGGGTGGGGACAGAGGTGTGAAGACTGTGACACAAAATAGAAGGCATCTGTCAGCCCCATGGGCACGCCGGTGTGGGAAGGCCCCCGAGAGGGCGCTCACTGGGGGTCAGCGAAGGCTTCGGAGAAAACGGCCCTGGAACTGGACTTGGAGGGAAACAAAAGCCTCCCTGGAGGACTGTGACCCAAGAGAACTGCGGTCACACCCGGGACCCCACACAAGTGAAGGACACATTCTGGAAACGCAAGAGTCTGGCGTAGCTGGAATTTGGGATGTGCACCTGGTCCAACACTCTCACACACGTATGGACGTGCATATATGAGAGTGTGTAGTTTACGGACTTAGAACTTTCCATTTTAGGGACCGTATATATTTCCACACATAAATGTAAGATTGCCATATCCCATTTTGTTCATCAAATACTACATAAAAACAATTAACTTAAAAGAAACATCCCCTTTCCTAATTTCCACTAAAGTAAACATTTTCAACTGAGTTGTTCACTTTTACTTATCAACGAAAGCCGTATATAGTCGGGATCATTCATTCCAGGTCCTTGGCGCTAATCCATTCATCCTTCCTTATTTTTAAGGTGTTTAAGGTGTTACTGTTTGTGAGCGAGCAATTGTTAAATTCGGAGTCATTTTACACTGTCTGTAACAAATGCGTGAGAGTCTCCAGAGCCCATCACGAGCCCACCGATGAGAAAGCGCAGTTATCAGAATGAAACAAGTGTTCTCTTCACTCCTAGCAAAGATCTGACACAGGAACAAAAATAATTCCACAGGTGAAGGCCACTGTTTTGCGGCCCACGCACATGCGGGATTTTAGTTGTCGTTAAACACTAAGTTGCCTTCTTACATGGAGAGCTCAAGCATCTCGTCTCGCGTGTGTTCCTTACCTACTACTCTTGAACGAGTGTGAAACACACCGGTTTCAGGAACGCACTGTAGCTGTAAGTTCTCAGAGGTATTTTCATTAAATAGAACGTGAGCCCAGGGTAAAAGCGTCAAATCACCCGCTAAAAAGGCTCACCTACGTCCTGCCCTGGGACGACCCAGGGAAGGCGCTGCAGGGAGTGAAACCTGGGCACGGAGCCTGACAATCGAAGCAGCCTGCAAACGAGGTACAGAGGCAAGCTCAGCGCCGGTGATGGGAAGTTAAATGACAGCACAGGAGCCAGGTAGTAATTGTGATAACGACTCGCAGTTTGCAACAAAGCCACGTACGGCTGCCTGCCAAGGGGGCTGCGTAGCCCCGATTATTGAAATTTCCCAGAACGACCTTGGAAGCTGTCGTCTCCTTAATATCCAGAAAACAAAGCCACTGGGACTCGTCACCGTCTATTAAACCTTTGTCCTCGCCCTACAGAAGACACTCCATCTCCTTGCGGTGCCTTGTTCCTCCTTTCCACGGCAATTTCTAGGTACAGTGACAGTGAAGTCCCCAGCATCCTTTGAAACACACCTCTCTGCCAAGCTGCTCACCTTTGCTGACCACAGAGCTGAGCCCGCCGTTTTGGCTGAGTCGACAGTTTCTGCATTTATTCAAACGGTTGAATTACTTGTGAGTGCCCATCCACTCTTGAGGACTCAGGTGCAGTCCTCTGAACTCCCTCCGGGAGCCCACTGGTGGCCACACCACCGCCCACGCTGAGCCCTGCTGGCTGCCTGGCCCAGGCCCGGGGTCAGGAGGCCGGGGGAGCCCTGGGTTTCCAGGTCACCTGCCACGGCCACTGGAGGTCATTCCCATGCCCGCCTCCTGCGAACCCAGCCTTGGCATCCACACTCATAATCATGCCCAAGCTCACGTTCGCATCTAGATTAATTTTGTACCCAAAGAAAAAGACTGTAATAACACGGTGATTTGAAAATGAAGAATCTTGAAGAAATCTTAGAGCGATAATGGCAGTCAGGAGAAATTTTATCAGTTGTAGAGTAGCAGACGTTCAATCCACAAGTGAAATTTGTTTTTCCTTTGAACATCACCATTCTGTATTATCTGTGGTGAGCTGGCGAACATTTGGAGTTCCAAAACATCACAGCATAGCCTAAATAGGCATACTTTTAAAAAATAAATGATAAAAACCGCCAGTTCTATCTCTACATATTTCTATATGTTTTCATGCACATGGAAACAAAAGTACCAAGATCCTAAGGCAGAACCAAACACTAAATATACTCTTACCAATATCACTGCCGTGACACAAAAGTCACGGACAATCCTGTGACGTCAGGGGAGCGGTAATTGCAGCTTTCTAAGTGCCCTAGGTGAGTGATGTCCAGTCCGACAGACACGTCAGAGAAACAGTCACTCTCGGTGTCCTCGGATATTTCACAAGACACTTTATCTTCTGTTGGTAAACCAAAAAGAAAAAAAAATGTCCTTCAGTCCACGACGCAATACACGTCTCACACAGGAAAGAATGTTAGCAGCTAAACCGCTCATCCCTTCCCACGCCACGAAGCCCCAAAGGCGAATCTGGGCGGGGTTTGCAGGGTGAAGCGATTAGGGAGAATCCTCCCACAGATCCACATGGAAGGGTTTTTTTTGTTTTTCGGTAACAAATGTCAGAATCGGGACAGCTGGGCCTTCCGCCAGTGCGCCCGGGCATTTGGGTGTGAGGTCCATGGGGCAAACATCAGCAGCGCGCTCGGGGCTGCGGCTCACTGAGCTGGGCGCGGCGGGCAGAAAGGGTGCAGCCTTGCCCCTCGCTTCCTGGGGCCCCCATGCCACTGTCCATTCCCGGCAAGGGCCGGCCTTCCGCCGGCTGCTCGGGAAGGTCGAGGTGTGGCTCCGCTCTGCTTACTCACCTGGAGATTACAGAAAGTACTCAGACTTGCGAGTTCAGCTGCATGGAGAGGAAAGAATCTCTGTTGCTCCCATGGAGAAGCACCCCAGTGACACTGAATTTGGACGACATATGCCATCAGTTAATGAGATAATAATAAGGCGCCTTATCTCTAGTGTCTCCAGTTATTTATTTCTCCTTTTCAGTAGATATTTTTGTTTTTCGTTTTTGTTGTGTTTGGGGACTCCCCACAGACCGTATGCAGGCTTGAAGGGGAGCTGCTGTGTCCTGAACAGGATCGCTGGCCTCAGCCACCAGGGAACATGGGAGGGGACGGGGAAGTTCCGTCACCTCGATACATGAGGTCAAGGAGAGCTCCCGGACAGGAACGGAATGAGAATAAACGCAGACCCGAGCGATCACGAAACACGCGTGTCCAGGTCCTTCGGCTGTTCTGCCCTATTAAGTGCTTCAAATAAACGTGTCCTGGATAGGGACTGAAAATTTTACATTCTAAATGTTGTACAGCAAATACAGTATTTTAAACAATTGGATATGATATCTTTTTAATTTCGCAAGATTTTTCTTTGGTGGAGCTCAGCTAATTTCATACCTACTGCCCTAACTTCCTTTACAAGTTTTCTGTGCCACCAACCTAAACTTCTTTCTAAAATGAAAGAAGAGTGTTAGAATCCAGTATACACATAAATCTGGATTTGGAAGACCAACTGCATTTTTCCAGAAGCTTCCATGTGGAGCTTTTGAATAAAGAAGATTTCAGGAGAAGCCATAAACATTAAATATTTTCACCTGCTTGTTTGGGAAACACGTTTGCCATACAGCATGCCGACCTATTTTGTCATAAAAATATGTTACAGTGACTCAATTTTTCAATTAAAGAATGGGATACGGTTCTTTATTCTGTTAATAAATCGATTGATACCTCACATTAAGGCCAGGAACCTTGACATAAGGCCAACCTGAGTGTGCACCTTGGCCCCGTCGGTCATTAATGACGCGATTTGGGGCAATTATGAAACTGGAGAGCTCCCGAGTGCTCTAAATCTGTTTCCTTTTTAAATCAGTAACAGTAGCTGCTTCATAGGGTTGCTCTCAGGATTCATTCAGTGAGATAATCTGCGGAAAGGACAATGCACATTTTTGGACCTTGGTAAGTGCTCAGCGATGAGTCCTTGGGAGCCCTGTGCCCCTCCCCCACCCCCGCAGGGAGGTTCTTTCACACAATAATCCTGCTTGGGGCCCTTCGATGACAGGTGACAGAGCTCAGCGTCAGTTTTTGCAGTTTGTGCTGGATGGCCACTACGCTGGTCCCCTCTGACTCTGCAGCCACTGCCCCAGGGTTCCAGCTGGCATCAAAAACCAGCGAGCACGTTCTCAGCGTTACCCAAGACGTTCGACCTTCTAGCGCGATGCTCACCTGGGGCCATTCGGTTCTCTGTGGCGGAGCCTGGCGCACCTGAAACTCCCCTGGCAGTCCCCGGAAAAGCAGTCAGCGACAAATGAAGATATCACGCGAGTTGTTATTGGATGGGCTGGTACTGGTGACCAGTGATGACCGCCACTTTCTTTTTCTGGATTCACAGAGCTGTTTCCGTCCGGCATGGATCCTAGGTAGGCCTGGCTGAGTTGTCAAAGGGGCGGGTAGCTGACATCTGCCATTGAGTGTCCCCAGAGATCCACACAGAACCAAGCATGATATGCTGCGGAGCCAGCCCCCGGCATCCACAGCTCTGGGGTTCAAGGCTTCATTCTCAGGAACCCCTACAGCCACTGACCGGAAGCAATCTGGTTGTTTGGAGGGACACACTTGACCCCTCTTAAAAACCGGGAGGACCTGAGCAGCCCTTCCTGGGAGTTACGGGCGGGAAAGGGCAGCGCTGGGACAGGCACCGTGAGCGTGAGTGAAGGAGGGGATGGCCGCCCGCGCACACCTGGAATGCAGCACAGCTCGGGGTTCGGTCCGCGCTCAGCTTGAAAGAAACTCGGGTTCAGTCCCTCCCACCCAGCTGAGGTCTCAACAGGTGAGTCCCCGAAAAAGAGAGAGTGAACATCACAAAGTGACATTTATTCCTATGTAAAAATCTCTTCCTTTTTTCGCTCCTCGCCCCAAAAACATTTCTGGGAAAGATTTGAGAAGGCTGGAAGAGACAGGTTAAAAAAAAATGCATGTGAAGAAAGCTTCCAAGTTAGAAAATGAATACAGCAGAACTTAAATATTTACGTTTTAAGGGCAACAAAAGGACAATCACGTAGATCCGGGATGAACATGAGTCACAGCTGTGCAATCCTCGGCAAAGCGCCAGGAGCAAACCCGTCCTGAGGAAGACGTTCTTCTCACGTAAATTCAGCAAAGGCCCCTCGCCAGGTCCCCCACGAACTTAACATCCTGGCATTTGGGGTTGCTAACCAACACTGTAGGTGTTAATGGTCATGTGTAACAAAAAGGTTGACTCCTACCCACTTTGTCTAACAAAAACAATGAAGGCCATTATGGGCAGGTGAGGAAAATCCTTTATACACACCCATTCTCTCTCTCTCACTCTCATGGTAAACAGGACGCTGTAAAATCAGAGAGTGTTTAATGATAATTGTCTTTCAGGCTCACATGCTGCGGCCAGTGTCTTCTCACCAGAAGTCACTTTTTATGTTTACACAATTTTCTCTAGAGCGGGAGAGAGAGAGAGTCAAGGGCAGGGAAGGGCTGGTCCCCTTGCCTCATTCCATTGCCATTAACAAGGCAGATTGGATAAGATGTGACTTCACTTCCCAGGTGGGACAAGGTGTGGTACATGGTCCATTGGACATGCTTTTATTATTGCTTTTTTTTTGTACTTCTTGAAACCTATCCAAATGATCCTAAGAGAAGATTTCACAACATCTTACTTCTTGCCTAACTATATGTGGCTTCTTGAATGGTACAGTGATATTTACATAGATCTTACCAGTAATTATGACTCTGAGTTTTTGGTTATTTTTCTAGTTCAATATAGAAGTCATGCTTCCCTTTAAGTTATACCATTGTTTTGGGAGACAGCAATGTATTCACTAAGTGTCTACAAGCCACGCAGCTGACCATTCTATTGTAAGAACGTGTATTGAGAAAATTCTACACGAAAAGCACTAGGTTACCACGCCCCTGAAACTGGTCCCCCCTCGGTTATCTGGTAAATGCCACCGGTGCATGCTCAGCACGAAACCCTGGGGGTGCTCCGTCTCACACGCAGGTCCACAAATCCGCTCAGCACAGCCCCCAGCACCCACGCAGGAGCCAATGGCTTCACCCCGTCCCCGGCTCTTGTCCGGAGCTTCAGGGACACTCTCCCCGCGGCGCCCCTCCCTCCGCCGCTGCCCCCGCCTTGTGCTGCCTTCTCAGCGCCCATGTGAGACCAGGGCTAGTGTCCCAGCGCACTCCTGCCTCGGACCTTGCACTGTTCCCTCCGCCTGCACTTTCCCCGAGGGAGCAGCCTGCAAGGCCAGCCTCATGCCCTTCTCAGGGTCTCAGCTCCTAGGCCACCACCTCAGGAAGCCTTCCCTGACCACCCCAGACCAAGGAGAGGGCATGAGCTGGAGGCGTCACACCTTACAGACACGCTCTCTGGGGCACACCTCGGGACTCTGAAGAGAAGTGGTTTTCGGGGTGGGGCTCCCACGGTGGGGAGAGGAGAAGGCGGCAGCTGGCAGTTGCATCGGAGCACAGCAGGGTGGGGGCAGCGCAACTTTGCAGGAAAACTGCGTTCAAATCCCGGCTCTTTTACTCAATAACTCTGCGACCTTGAGAACACTACCTAACGTTCTGAAACTAGGGTTCCTCACCTACAAAGTGTGTGTAAGATATCACAAGTGAGAATGTGTTGTAAGAGTTACACAGATGTGCGAACCCGGAACACACCGGCCACCTCGGGGCGAGTTTCACCAGTTTCTTTCGTTCCCACATGCTGGGCTCTCTGTGCACGCTGCCCAAGTGTGGCGCAAGGGGTTCCCGGAAGGAAGAGTAACTAGTCCGTCCCACACGGCGATGTAACCGGAGAGCAATGTTCCCTGTGATCTGTAGACATTCATCACAGTCACCACACCCAACGTAACATCGAGACTGAGTCACATCCAACAGGAACAGAAAAGCAGAGGGTGTGCAGGTACCTTATTAAGCCATCTGGCATGTTAAATTTTTGCACGTAAGTTGAAATATTCAGTTCCTATAAGAATGTGCCCATTCATTTATTCGTTCAACAAATATGCGTGTAGGGACCAGTCACAGATGCACACACTGTAGAGTCTGTATCATAACAAAGGTCGGGACTAGCACCTCTGACCTCTGACTTCTGACCTCTGAGGGTGTCTTAGATGAGCCCGTCTGAGAGTCCAACAGCATCGGGCCCACTGCGGTGTGCCCACCCTCTGCTCCACACGCCCCACCTGCAGTCGGGGGACTGGCTGGTCTTCCCGGCTCTGCCGTCGGGCACCGTGTGGTTTGCGCTGGCGACCACCTGTCTGAGCCTCACCTGCTGACACGCACGGGGTCCTTCACCCAAGCTCTCCGCTGCTCCAGACACTGCGATTTCGTGATCACACAGAACACTGCCTTTAGTGTCAAAAAAAAATCCGAGGTTAGAAAGCTTGCAGTTAAGAACTACTTCAGTCCTTAGGATTGATTTTACCATCCTGTTATGTCAAGTATTTATTTACAACCACTTACACGCCACATTCGTCTGTAAAACGAAGCTGAAGACAAGGTGAAACCTGTTGGAGACACGATTCTCGCAGTTTTTATCTTTCGCTATAAACGACGGTCTCAGGTCTTATTATCCACCAAGTCTCCCATCCTCTGTTAAATTGTCTAAATGCCACCGCTTGTCTGTGTCTGGGGAACATCGCAACGCCAAGAACTTCCTTTTTCTCCCAAACATAACCACGCAGCGCCTGCAAGGTCCGCTGTCTGGGTTCCAACAGCACCTCCGCCGGAATAAAGGCCTCTCCCCCCACCCCCGGCCCCCCACACACCTGCCGTCAGCGCCCAGCCCTGCGCGCTGACCCCCGAGACGAGGGGGGTTACAGAGCTCAGGTGCATCCGCCACCCAGAGGCCAGAGCCCTGCGCATGCCACGCTCGTTCTCTTCTGGCTGCGGGAAAGATTATTCTTCGCTGCGAACGTGGTCTCCAGGTTACCTCCCGAGAATGCCTGGAGAGGTAAGAGCGGGAGACAGCAGATGGGATGGTTCCCCCTCCCCTCACTCGCTCCCTTTGTCAGGCGGCTCCCACGCAGGACTGTCCTGCGGGAAGCACCGCACTTGGCGGCCTCGCCAGCTCCGCCGAGGTGTCTCGTTAGCATTCCTCAGGGCTGGCCCCCGGGCGCTGCGTAACCATGGAGAGCCACGCGCCCGCAGGGGTCCACCCCCACGAGGCCAGCGTGGCTTCCACATTACAAACGAGGGAGGCACCGAGGAAAAGCCTCGCGTTCACACTGCCAGCTGCGAGCCGGGTCGCCGCGCTGGAAGGAGCAGCGGTCGGTTGTGCCGGGGTGCTGGGCGCCCTGGGGCCGCTTGCGAAGGAACAGGGGAGAAGCAGGACAGTGAGGACGGGAAGCAAGTGCCGCGTGCCTCCACCCTGCCCCCTAAGAACCGACACCCTAAATCAGAACACGGAGAGGCTTTCAAAGAACCTGTGCTCCTGACATCCATTTAGATCGTCACCATCATCATCTCCCTTCGAAATGGGAAACATAACATCCCATTTATTAACAAGAGGGCCTCTGTGTCAGGAAGAAGGTGCTAGAATTAGAACCTTGGACTAGCACACGTACTTAATGCTGAGTAACACCTATTCACTCGTCATCGATGGCTGAGGATAAGTGCAATGACAAAATTAAAAGGTGTCAATAACCTATCTCAATCCTGGGAAGTATTGGAAGGAGCCCCTGAGTAAACAACTATTGGATCTGACCTTGACAATGGATATCAGCAGGCAATGCGCTATCTTTCCCCGGAAGTGAGTGCTGGAAGTAGGGCAGGCAGCTGGTTTAAGCATTGCCACTGTAGCTCAGTACCCTGCATTCAGAGAGAGAAAAAAAATGAACCAAAATTGTGTAATTTTTCAAGGGTGTGTCAGAATAATTATCCTATTCAAAAATAGGTAAGGAAATAATTTGGATAACCAAAGCCAATTTTAATTGTCCCCCAAACAAATGGCTCTGTTCTCTTTTGGTTCAGCTTGGAAAATATTTAATTTCCACATGCCTTTCTCCCTTTTCTATTTTTACCCAGAAGCAGCGTTGTTGTAAAAACACCCCATGCTGTCATTTCTGGCCAATGGAAAGCCAGCAAGCTCTCACCGTCCGACGGAAGGGGCCCCATCGGATGAGTCCACCAGCCCCTCCGCGGCTCCAGGGGCAGGCGAGGATGGAAACCCCGTCACGGGGGATCTTCAACTATCATTTCAGAGTAATTTCTGCTACGAGAAGAATTTGCTAACAAGACAGAATGATAACATCAGTTGTCTATTTTGCAGTCACACTTTTCTTCAGTCCACATTCTAAAAATTAGGATGTCACCTTCTAAGGTATAGATTGAATAAAAGAACAAACTTCAGTTCCAAAATGCTGCCCCCAGCAGCACGCGGTCAGCGGCCGTGGTCTGTGGTCACCAAGCACTCTCTAATTCCCCACGCGTTTGAACATGCTTTTGTAACAAGTGTAATTCCTCAGCTTCCAAATTTTCCACAAGAATTTTCTGGAGAACAGATTCTGCCCCTTCAGTTCCATAAATCTGGCTTCAATTTCCTTTGCTAATTGCTATTGATTTTAATTTGAAAATGTGAAGAAAGATTATGTTCCCCAAATCTCAAAACTTTCCTTAGTTTTCTGCGATTCTTCTGTCCCCAGTAGAATTCTGCTACACGGGCAAGAACCGTTCGCACTGACCAGGTCGAGAGGAGCTTGCTCTGAAGCCCTTTGGGATGAAGGGCGCTGTGCTTGAACGCACACGGAGGCAGGCAGCTGTGGGATCCACGCTCACCTCCTCTGCTCGGTCCTGCCTCCCTGCCTGGTGCAGAGCGGTTTCCTAAGGGAGAGACCACGTCCGTAGGGATGCTGAATGGAACAGAGAACAATGCCTATTTTAAAACAGGTCCATCAACCACCAATGACCTACAATACGATATGCATTTAAAATACCAGCTGAGTCCCTAACGATTTCGAAGTGTTTTTAAAAATGAACATTACGCTATTGGATATTTGGGACTGTGTTCATCCATGTCAGGCATGAATTTGCACAGGCTCATCACCTTAGATCTCCCAGCTGTTGTTTCCTGCAGGCTGTGAAAGGACAGAGTTTGTGCGGTCCGAATCCCTTAGTGACAGATTTACTTCCGTGGAAGCCAGGCGGGACAGTGCGTCACTCTGGACCGTGAGCAGAGTGATCCTGGTCACACTGCTTCCCATCAGCTCACTTCACGAATGTCTGTCCCTTCCTGTGACAGAAGAGAAAGCAGCCAGCCACTGTGGTTATTAACATGGCTCTGAAAACGTTGCTTCCCAGAAGCTTGCGGTCAGAGTCTCTCAGACTTTGTCCTTATGACTCCCTAGGATCCCAGAGAGTCAGAGGTGACACCGGCTCCTTGTGCAGATGAAGAATGGGGACCAAGAGTTCATGGACACTCACTCATTGGTTTCAGGGTGAGAGCAGAACGGAAACTCCAGGTTCAAGGTTCCCTCGTCCACAAACATCTCCAAGGCCAGGTCCACTCCCCAGGCCTTTTCAGAAGCTGCCACCCTTGCCCGGAGCTGCCTCGGAGAACTGACTCACAGGTGCAGCAGATGGCACAGAAGCCCCGCCCCGCCACACCCTGCCTCGGGACAGCCAGCCACCAACCCAGAGACCGTGGCTCCCTTCAAGGCCACTCTTTGAAGATGTTGAATCCTTGCCCTGAGCAGACATGGTGATGTGACTCCTCACCATTACGAAAACCATGACATGCTTCTGCTTTTATATACATTCTGCATTTTCCATTATTTCACACAAAAAAACTGGCCTTTTGGGGGGAAAGGAAGCACTTTCCTAAGCCTCTAAGACACTATTTTAGATATCTCCGCATCACTGACATATTTTTAAGTAATAAATTAAAAAATTACAATTAGCAAGAAGTCTCTTAAGAAAAGTAGACTTTTTAATTTCAGAACAAGTGCCAAAAAATGGTATATTTGAAAAATAATGAGATATCCCTAAACACATATTTTTGTCCTGTTCTGTTTTGTTTTCCCCATTTTAATTGGCCCGTATCTGTCACAACGTTTTAAAGCAGAATGTGACTTGGGCACTACATTTCCGTTCACAGATTTTACTCTGAGTTCCTTTTCAGCGGCTTTGCACCACTTCCAGGTCGGCTTATAACTTTGCCACTCCGCACAGTACTGGTCTTTGGAGGCGGGTCCTGTGGATCGTTGCTCCCATCAGGTGGCTTGGCTCCGCGTGCTCATTTCCGGAGGCCGTGTGGGCAGTGGATAGCTATGGGGGAGGGAAGGGGTGAAGAGCAGACCCCAGGGGGGCACGGCTGTTTTGACCAGGTGGGTGCATCTCAGAACATTCCGGTGACAGAGGATTCGGTGGCCTGTGGAACCCACTACAGCACCAACATCCTTAGAATCTGCACGGAATGAAATTACATGTAGCAGGAAGATGAGGTTTCTCTCCAAAGCGTACCTGCTGTGAGGAAACTCCAGGATCTAAAGCGGAGCTGGCGTATCTGTTCGCGTTTCATGCTGGGTTACTCTAGCAAAATAAGGTTTTGTTTGCTGTGTAGTGTCCGGTTTGGTTAATTAAACTAAAATGCTCGATTTTTGTCTCCATTCTGTTGAGACAATTAGGTCAGAAAACCCACGACATGAAAATCAAGAACTTACCGCTTCCATTCTGCTCAGGAAATAGTCCGTTATGCTGTTATTTAATGCGATTTTTTCCTGCTAAAACCCTTCTTTGTTACGTTTTTACCGGCTGTCATCATTTCTCCTGTGCATCTATGGAGGCTGTTAGCTCCACTGTGCTGGCCAAGGATCAGATGCCGCATGCTAATTTCAACATGTGAATACACGCCTAGAACAGTCGAATCGCCATCAGACGTGCCCATCACGTGGTCCCATGCCGGTGGCCAGACTCAAGTACCTTTGAAAAGAAAGTTGCAGTGTAAGCCGAAGAAGTGGGGGTGGAAAAAGCTGGGCCTAACGCTAATTATTATAGGAGAAAATGTTGAAAAAACTATATTTACATTTCAAAGAGACATGTAAAGAACATGAGCTCTTTTGAAATAATCGTAATTATTATAGTATTTAAATTATGACATGAAAGTATATGCTTTCAAGCCAGTGAGTCTTAATTTCTAGAATTTTCTCCCTCGTTCCCTCTGCTGAGTCCCACTTCGCAAAAGCAGTGCCTTTTGACAGTGTGGGCACCCCTTTCTAGGGTATTTTATGATAACGCATTTAAAGCATCAGAACTGCTTTCCTATTTAGGAAAATAGTTGTCTTTTCTAACTAGACACTAAGCGGGGAGAGTAGGAAAAGCCAGATAGGGAGACAGGAAACAAAAGCAAGTATCAGTTGAGCTTCAACATAAAAAAAAGCAGGTCCTGCCTGTGGGGAAGTGATAACAGAAGCAGCCGCTGCACCGAAGATGCTCGGGAACAGGTGAGATGGTCAACCACGGTCGCCGTGAAGAAAGCCTTGTGCAAAAATGCAAACACGGAATGAAAGCCTTTATGCGGGCCCCGCCCCTACCCTGAGGTGCTATGGGAATTGGAATATTCAGGTATGGATGGACAGATAGATGGACAGATGGACAGACACACAGGCATAGATATAGACTCAAATCATGTTTCAAAAGGAAATGCTGGTTTCTATTATCATATTGGGATTAAATCAAACATTTCTTCTGATGTAAAAACAAATGTTTTTAATAAAGTAAATGGCCTGCAACCCTAAAGAAACCAGAGCTATAAAGAATAGTACCAGGTTCCCTTAAAAATAACAAAGAAAGAAAGAGAAAGAAGAAGCAAAGGAAATGGAGAAAGAGATAGAGAGGGAGAGAGAAAAGGGGGGGAGGTGAAAACGTCAAAACAACTCCTTTCCAAGTGCATCTGAGTAAATGAGGAAGTGGTATTCAAGTGCCTGGGTTCAGGCCGGAGTAAGGTCAGCATGAAGCCTGCATTGCTTTTCGGGTGGAATTCTGCAAAAACTGTGCCTTTCTGCCCCTCAGGAGTTACACTTCACAGGCAACTTGGTTCCTAGTTTCCAAGGGCGGAGGGCTGAGAAACGGTCATCTTTCACAGAACTTTGTCCAACGTGCCAGATTTTTAAAAGTCAAGATTTCCATGCAGTTGTCAGTGGTCTACAGATTTGCACGTTATCAAAAAAAAATTTCTTGTTGACAAAGCCTACTAAGAATATTACCTACGAAAGCACTGAACTCTCTGGAAAAGCTTTGTTTCCCCTAAACCTCAAATTTGTGTGGTCTACAGTGAATATAATAAACCAGACCAGTTTTAATTTTTTTAAGTAGATTTATAAAAAGCACCTATCAACTTCTATATGAATTTGCTACCCTAGAAGATAAAAGTTTTCAGAGAGAAAAAGTGCATTCTGAAAATATCTGTATGGGTGGTTATGGAAAATATCATGGATTAAATAAAACGCTGCCTTAAATGTTTCTATTTTTACATAATCTAACTCTTCTGACTTTCCAGGTCACTATGAAAATCAAGCAATAAACAAAGTAAAATACGAATATTATCACTAATAATGTTTTGGTGAACTGTATAACTAATGTCCTCCAAAGTGAACACGTTTGAGGAAAATTCACAAGAGATATGGTTTCTGTTTGAACCGTATTGCCAGCACAAGATTTAGGTAGAGAACTTTGTTTCCACAGTGAATAATTAACCTCCTTCAAGACTAAAGAGAGCTTTAAAAAAAGTAAATAAAGCAAAACCATAGAAAAGGATCACTTCCCTGGAAGAAGAGACATTTGAAGGACAAGTTCATCTTCCCGGGAAAGCTCTTACAGGTGGGAGATAACCTGCTGTTCTTCCAATAGACCGAAGCTGGAAAAGAAGACAGCATCGCCTGCTCTGTATAGACACAAGGAACAAAACTAAAAACAGCTACGAACTTGCTAATGGTGTCAACATTTACTGGGCCGAACACGGAGGTAGGACGCAGAGTTTTCATTTTCTGCAAAACGTCAGACACGGACAGACAGCAAAGAATGATCTCTGTTGCTCTGTGTCAAGGACCAGAAGACAATTTATTCAAACTGAAGTGACAATTCTACCCTTTTAACTTTTAATTCGAATATGTTCCTTCAAAGAGTAAATGCTTCTGAAAGCAAATAATCGTTTTCCATGAAAAGGAGTCAGGTTCTGCAATTAGCATACCTCCGGTGATAAGGTCTATCAGCTCGACCCCAACCCATGGCTGACATTCTGAGTCACAGATGAAGCACCAAGGTTTTGATGTGGCTTCTCCCCAATCCAACCTCAACTAGTGAATTGGTATTAAGTCAGGATCTCCCCATTTTCTACTTGTGTGGCTTACCTAACTTTGCACGCGACTGGTTAAATTTCACTTCATAGCTTTCAATCAAGACTAGGGAATTTATAAAGATATCTTCATTCCTCCGTTTGATACATCACAGGACGGTGAGCTTGAGAATAAAGACCATCTCCACACCCACCGTCTGTATGAACAGGACTTGCCCGCCCCCCCCGCCCCGCCCACATCGACACCACGTCACCACACCAGGAACTGCTCACTCAGAAAGCAAAGTTGCAAATAACTTCATTGCCCATTTTGCAAGCTTCCTAAAAGATTCATCCACTTTTCCCTAGAAAGCACCAAGTGACAGTTTATACTCCCAAATGCTTTAAACTCTTGCCTCGAAATCCGTGTCTGGCTGTGACTACCAATTACACGCTGTTACATACATCCAGGTCCCCTATACAGTCCTCACCGAGGACTTCTATCCATCTAATAGGTCTTCTATCTTCATTCAAGCCATTCATCAGAGGGTTAGCCAGTCTAAGGGTTTTAGTGATGTCAGGAGACTGCCCAATTTGAGATAAATCTGTCCATCCACAATCTTTCTGCTTTGGTATTCAACAAATTACGAATTTAAGTGACGACACTCTCATTAGTGTGTACTTCTTCAACCCGTCTGCCAACCAGTCAGAACATATTAGCTAAGGTATTTTGCTATTCTTAAGGGTAATCGCTCTGTTTTTAATAGGAGATGTGGCTTCTGTGGCAAGGATTTGTCCTTAATGAGTCATTTTGTTGTTCGCCTTCACCTTGGAAAAAGTCCAAGAAGACTGGCATGTACTGTTTGCCACAGTTCAGGCAGTGGGGGTGAGGGGACAGGCAGGAAGGCAGGCGCACAGGATCAGAGTCTCCGTGGGGTGCAGAGTGGAGGTCTTTCTGGAGAAATGGAGTCACAAAGTCCAACTTCACAGACTTGACTCTGTCGCAAACACTGGAGCTGGTGTTGAGCACATCACTCTCCTGTTTTCCAAAATTTGCAGATGGGAGAGAGACACCCACTGTGCATCCCTTGGAGTTCTTATGCTGCTAATAAGCGCGTCTGAAGGCCCAGAGACACCAGCCCGACCTGCCGTCCTCGGAGGGCGGCTGCAGCCGGGCTTTCGGAACGAGCTGGCTGCTCCCCAGGCTCCTGTGACTTTCCCACGGTCTCTGACACGTCCTTCCTTCCGGCAGCGTCTCCAAAAGGGACTCTGAGAGAAACCTGTAGGAAGAAATACGCAAACCGTCCCGGGAAGGTCACAATGCCTGCCGGGGACAGGGGACTGACTCCTGCAGACCTGAGGTGTCTGTCGTGTGTCCCCACACCCCGTGGTGCCATTTCCACTGAGGTGTCGCGCTGGCGACGATGACCTCCGTATTTCCATTTCATTATTCTGGCCACTGCTGAAGCACAACCCAGGCTGAGTTTCTGGCCTTAAGAAAAAGAAACTATTTCCTTTCCACAGCGAAGTTCTCTCTAGAGTAGCCGAATGAATATTGTGTGGTCTATTCACAATGCTTTTTAAAAAATACCATAACTGCGAGTACAACTCACTGAACCCACGAGGAACGTCCGACCCCCAAGAGTAGAAGTGTTGTAAGAATATTGTAGGGACTAGAAACACTTCTTTTTACCCAATTCTATGGCCCTTAAAATTAGGGAAATGAGTCCTTTTGTTTGAAAATTATTCAAAGCTTTCAATTGGAAACACAATATGAGGTTATGGGATTTGGTTTTTATTTACCCAAGGCAAATGCAACGCTCTTGTCTGAACCACAAAGAACACTTTTTCTCTCTGGATTTTTTTTTTTTTCTTGAGGTGGCTTAATGAACAGAACTTCTCCTCCTTGTCAACGGTTTCCCGCCGCCGCTGAGGGAAGGGCAAGATAAAGAGGGAAAAGCAGGGCGAACATGGAACAGAGAGAGAGAGGAGAAGGCGCCCAGGGTACAGCTCTAATACAGAGGCTTTCGCAACGGCAGTGACACAGAATTCAAATGACAATGCAAAGCAAAGTCACCTGTTCCCGCCACCGGGGGCTGAGGATGGCGAGAATTCTAACGATGCTACGGGTACAGCCATCAGTACTTGGTGCAGCGCTGGAAGTAAATGCAACACAGCTTTCTCTTCCCTGCCTCATTGTTTTCAATCAAACCCTAATAAGAGAATAATTGAATCTGAGTACCAGAGAGAAAAATACGGAACAGTGGGTATGTGTAAGTGACAATTCCTTCCTACCCAGCATTCCTTAGGACAGGCACATTTTCCTTAAAAATTTAAATTGCTTCTAATTGTGCATGACAGCGTGTTCGCAAAGATATAAATAAAATGGAAAATAAGATTCCCCTAGTTTTAAATGCTTTTGCTGCAACAGGAATGAAAGATTGAATCAAATTACTTTAGTATTAAATTCTAAGTCCATAAATAGGAGAGAGTCATTGATATTAACTTTTTAACTTTTAAAAATGGAGATAAATTGCTTAAGCTTATTTGCCTTTAAAATTAAATAAGCGTTGCCAACTTAGGGAATTACAAGTTAATTAATTAAACTGCACAGGTGTCGAAAAGTGCATTTGAGTCGGGCATAATTGAAACATTGCAGACTTTATGTTAATGGATTTGATTAATGAAAGTGGTACTCTAATTCTACATGTGACCATACAAAGCAAACACAATGAATAACTAGTAAAGTGAGTATCACCATCTCTTCACGCAGAGGGAATAAATGAGCGTTTCGAAGACGTGCACGGAAGCGTCACAGCCTTCCTAAGGCCACGAATAGCCTTTTGAAATTGTGTCTGTTTAACTAGAAGTTCAGAAGAGAATCAAGATTAGATGATAAACTAAGTCTCCCAAACCCCAGTTTTGTCATATTTTACGATCATTTTTAACCTCTATAATTTATGTCTGTCCTTCACCACTGGTTACATTCCGCAGCTAACTGTTAGCGACCGATGACATTGTCTCAGAAAGGCATGTTTTGAATTATTTTTAACACCACTTGTCCTGAAACAGACGGAGACTTGGGCTCAAAGCCGAGGCAGAAACCACGTCGCGCTTCCGTGGGGACAACCGTGGTGTGTCCCGGAGTCTCCCCCTCTGCGGTTCACCCCTGCACACTCATCTCCCCGACTGACTTCCACTTGGGGGTGTGACACGGAGTTTCCACAGGACCGGGTCACGCACAGGCAGGTGTGGGGGGTGTGTGCCTCTTCTCACAGCACTCGGCACAGGGGCGGTTTCACACGCATGGATGAACGTGTTCTGCAGTATGTCTCCCCAAGTGAAATGTGGGCTCCATGAGGGCAAGGGCATTCTCCACTCCCTCTCTCTCTCTCTCTGTACGGACCGGACGCAGCGCCACGCCTGGTGACAGCATAGTCAGGGAATGTGTGTTGGGAGGGAGGGAGGGAGGGGGAGGGAGTTGGGGGCAGAGAGGACCTCACGCGCCCCCTTGTCATCTTCTCAGAGACCCCCACGGGGACACCCTTCGAGTCCCAGAGCGCCTCACCGTTGGGATCTTTCTCTGGGTCTCAGCCTCCTCACCTGGACAAAATCTGCGTTAGAAAGGTCGACCGCGTCCCTGACACTCTAACAGGCTCTCCTGTTCCTTCTTCCCAGCCCGCTGGAGGGACAGCCTTCACATCTGGTCTCCCAGCCCACGTGGCCGAGAAGAAGGCCACCTTCTCTGCGGATGAGAAGCTCGCCGCTTTTACCAGGCGGGACGGATCTACAGCCCGCTGTGCACAGACGGAGCAATGTCGGGACACGGTCCGGTTTCCTCCGGGCCTCAGCTGCCAGGTCTCGCTGCCAGGTTCTCCGGCCAGAGGTGCTCTTTGGTGGGCAGCCCCCGGGGTGCGGGGAGGCAGAGGGGCCGGGCCAGCGGAGGCCTGCACGTCTCATGGCCGATGGCTCTTCGGAGCCTGAGCAGGGGACCAAGGTGCACACTGCAGCCGTCTTTCTCTGTCCCGGTTTCTCTTTCGCTCCATCATCAGCTTCGACACTTTGGAGATGGAGCTTTGTACCTACTAGTCAGGCCAAGGCCAGGAGAGGGGAAAGGAGGATTTGCTGAGAAAGCGGCCCCATCCCCGTGAAAGAACTCGGCTCACATTTCCATCCTGAGGTTGCAGCTGACTTGGCGAAGGGATGGGAAGCCAGCGCCCTGGACACCTGCGGGCAGACCCGGCGCCTTTCAAAGACAGGTAGTCCTACTGCTTCTGTTCTTCCGCATCCTGGTCTTTGAAGCGAACGTCTGTGTCCCCTCAGTGCCCAGGGAGACTATCTCCTGCCACCAACGGTGAGCTGGGAGAGCTGGGCAGTAAGACCCGAGACGAGGACAGGAAGACAGCAAGTGCGGGAGCTCCTGACGAGGCCGGGCTCCGTGCCAGCGTGGGCCGCCCTCGTGGACCGTCACCAAGGGTAGGGACCACCAAAGAACACTCTCTCGGGGGCACACGTCTGCAAAGCAGCCCACTTGCCACTCGAGTGCTTGCTTGTTTGGTTGGAATGTTCTAATCTAATTATTAAACCGTGAGTTTGGGAAAGTTTAGCTTCAATTCAAAGGCTTTCCTGTCTCACCCAGACCCTTCGGGGCACAGGGCTAATCCAAGACAGGGCGCCCCTTTCTCTCAGGAAACCCCCAGGAAAGGTTCTTACCAAAATGTGTTTAGCCCTGACTTCCAGAAGTCGGGGACTTTTTTTTCTGTCTCACTTTGTGAAAGGACACACTTTCTCCAGATAGACCCGTTTCCCTCTGGCACTGAAGGAGCTGCTGCCGGGCCAGAAAACCTCAGACAAACAGCTGAAAACAAGAATTCCCAGCCCCAAGCAGCTGGGGCCCCCAAATGAAAGAGAGTGCAGTGTTGCTTATTAAAACAGATTCATTAGCCTCATAAACGAGAGGAGGGCACAGAATGAGAAAGAGAATTATCCCTGTTTAATGTGTCTGCATAGGCCTGCAGGGACACGGAGTATATAAAAATTCTTAAGGGAATTAAAACACATGGGTACCAACGGCGCGGTGTTTCCTGCCTCCACCCACGGACCACAGCCGCCAGAGTTTCTACAGAGCACTAACCTACAGAGAACCTACTTGAAGAAATCAGTGATACACTGTGGCCCATCACTGTGTATCTCATGTGTCCAAACACAGCAGTAAAACGGCCTTGTCAAGAGCACACACCCCCTTGTACTATACCTTTGTTCTCCAGAGTCAGTTTTATCTTTTTTCAGTGTAAAAAACAATAAGCACAAACAAACGTCTCAGGAAAAAGTCCTCTAACATGGTGAAGGACAAGTGAGTATTGGCGCTAAGATCCAAGTATTTTGAAAGCTTGGGGTACCGGGGGAAGAAATGAGATGGTCAAGATACTTGTCCTCTAATTGCTTATCCATAATGGTGATGAAAAAGTTCATGATGCCCTTTTTAGAGGAAAAATCTATAAAATACTCCCATTAACAAATAACCGGTCCTATGTGTTGGATGCCCACAGTACGCGAACTCTTAGTTGGGGTTTCAAAATTGCGTGGAGCGGGAGGACAAGACGTACTTGCCCTTCGCCGGCACATGAACAGGTGATGCTTTAGAACTTGACCACACTGGAGAGTGACGAGCCTGTGTAGGAAGCAGTCACCTGAGGCGTGTCAGCGGTGAGCCGAATGGCGTGTCGAGACATGTTCCTGCCACACGGCTGTCAAGGAAACATCTTGCGCAGCAGAAGAGATCAGAGTTAGGTTTCAGGTCAGAGCAGGCACCCTCTAGGAGGTGCTTCACCTCCTCCCACATGACAGCCACCCCACAGCTTAGTCGGTCACAATAATAACGACCATTGCAGTAGCTCGTGACTCGGTGGGTTGACTGGGCGCATTGACGAGGTTCTTCTGCTCCCTATCACGTCCACTGGAGTCACTTACTTGGTTGCGTTCAGCCGACTGATGGGCTGGTTGGAAAATCCAAGGTGGCTTTCCTCCTGTGCCTCGGAGCTGCTCACGGACGTCTCCACAGGGCAGCTTGGGTTTCCTCACGGTATGGTGGCCTCCGACCCTCTGCAGGGACGGCTTCTAAGAATGAGGCACTGAAAGCTGCCGGTCTGCTTTAAGGAGAGTCGCTGACCTGCCACAGGTCACAGAAAGTCACAAGGCCATCTCAGCCTTACGGGGGAGGAAATAGATTCTATTCCTTCATCGCTGGAGCAGACAACAGGAAAGGAATGGATAGCGGCTATTTTTTTTTTATTCCATCTTAAGCAAAGAGAAAGAGAAGAGGAAAATACATATATTGACCCGTTATACAGTTGATCTCTAAAAATAAAAACAAATTTTAAATTTCATTTTTAAGAGGTTTTCTGTGTGCCTGGCAGGATGCTAACCACGGTATGGGGGGAGGATCTATTACTTGGCACTAGAATTTGGTTGTCTTTATGGCCCTGTGGTATTTTTCATATAGGCTCTTAGGTCCAAACAGGATACGGCCTAAAAATAACTAACAATTAAGCCTTCACTACTCAAGTAGAATCAAGAATATAACAAAAAGTGTGTCTCACACGCGAAGATTACAGGCAAGTAGAAATGACCGTGGCATTGAGAATGCTGCACAGGCCCGGAAGCAGGTTTTAGTCCGAAGGTCAGAACTTTGCTTTGAGGTCCAGTCGCCTTCCGGCTGAGCTACCTGAGCTCAGGTGGCACCTAAACCCCAGTGCAACTATCGACACATTGTCGGGAAGACGTGTCTATGGCGACAACTCGAGATTATCAGCTGCCTGGGCAGGATTGTGTCCCACGTAGCCTGTCTTGGGGTCACCAATTCTCTATAAATGGCCATTATTCATATACGTGCTATTGGGGTCTTAAGGAGAACCAATAATACTATAACCGTGTTCCCCACTTTTCTAAGGTCAACGGTAGACAAAACATATAGTACATTTGGTCATGCACTTTAATAAAGTGAACGAAAACATCAGCTTTTTTAGGGTCAGAAACTAGGTCAGAAGATGCGGCTTAGCTCTGCGGTGACCCCAGGCTTGCCTCTCCCAGGTGCGGGGCTTGCCCCCTGCAAAGGTCTGCTCGGAAGACTGGACCGGATGGACCCGCAGCCGCTGCTGAGGAAGGCCGGCTCAGGAAGGAGAGAGGCAGCCCCCCCCCCCAATTTTCAGATCAATTCACTCTTCTCCAGGGAGGAGGGAGTGAGCGGGCAGAGCCAAAGGCCAGGGGTACTTAGGAAGCTTCCTTCTTACGGAAGTCTGGCGAACGGAGACAGACTGTCCGCATGGACGGTCCCTTTTTGCAACTGTGCAGTGCTGGTGTGTTAGAAACACGCACACATCTTGGCCACCAGAATCGAGGGGCTGCTTCCTGGGGCCCTTACTCTCCATAGCTCACTCTCCTTTATCGCTTTTGTAAGTGCAGAAAAATCTCCAGGAGTTTTAAAATTCAGAGGGAGAACCAAACACACGCACATGTGATGCGAAAATTAAAAATTTAACACTGTGAATGAAGAAGAACATCGCAGTGGCCGGCCTTCTGTCTGCACAGAACCCGGGGCGATGCCCGCATGCGCCTGCGCCCACCGACCCGGGCCTGGCAAAGTGGAGAAGGAAGCCGTGCTTTTCGGAAAGCGTGTCTGGTTGGAACCACGACAAACAATAATAGTTTTCCTTTCACACCCTGTGATAGCAAACATGGCTTCAAAACCAATCAAAATATTGCCAAGGTTTTACCCTTCAGGGAGATGGCAATGCATGTTCTTCAAGAGCTGATGGTGGGCATTTATCCACCCCCTACCGGGTCTCAGAAACAGGGAGCATCCAGCCCCCGGCTGCCCAGTTGGGTTGGCAGCGTTGAGAAGCCCCGGGACACAGCCCTGACTTCATCCCAGCTGGCAGTGGGGCTCGGGCAGGTGCCCTTCTTCCCTGCCCCCGTCCCCGCGTTCCGAGTGAGCCTGTGGGTGCCCGGCTCACAGCAGGCTGGACGCCGGCCCTGCGCTGCACAGCCCGGCGGGTCCGGCCGGCAGGTGGGGGCCCCGGGAGGAGCCAGGTGTCAGGAAATCAGCAGCTGCTCGTATATCACGCTGGTCATTAGCGGAGGATCTTTCTGGACCTTTGCCCAGCGCACCTTGCCGTGGCAGCAGGAGACGGGCTATAAAACCCTCGGCCCTGTCAGCCGTTGTCACTTAGGTGAGAATTTATCAGGGCTCCTGTGCCCTCTGACTGCAGCATTATGAATAATGAATGAAGCTTTATGCGACACTGAAGCATTAATAAGCGGGATGGCTGGGGGCAGCGTGCGCCCCTCAGACGGGGCCGCTCCCTGGGCTGGCGCCGCCGCAGCTGGGGACCGCCCGGCCTGGCCTGGCCGCATCTGAGCCGGAAGGGGGTCCCGCTGCAAGGACGAGCCAGTCCCTGTCTGGGAGGCAGCCCGCGAGTGGGAGTGCAGGGCCGGGAACGGAGCCATGGGGCCAGGCCTGTGACAGCGGAGGACACCGGCGTCAGGCCTTCGTAAAGAACTGCAGGGCTTCAGGGCCACCACCTCTTCTGCGGTCCCCCCGGAACAAGAGTCCAGTGCAGGGGCCTCAGCCTGCTGGGGCAGTTCTAGGAGAGAAGCGCTTGGCAGGACTAAGGGGTTTGGGGCTAGGAGAGGTGGGCTCGGCCACTTCTCTAAGTGGGGCTGCTGCGGTGTGGGTCCCACAGAGACACGGGCTGGAATGACGGAGGGCGTTGGAAGCTGAGCGGGAAGAGGGCCGGGACCTGCCTGTGGGGACCTCACGTCTCAGACACTCTGCACGGAAGTCACTCCCACAACTGTAGGGTCCCACGTGCCCTTCTGGGGAGCCCACCTGGCAACCAGGATGCTCCCCATGCTTCCTTTCGGGGTCCCCAAGTTGTATGGAAAAACCAAGACCACCTGAGCATCTTTCTCCAGAAAACATGGTTGGATGGAATGATGTAAAGAACAGTCTCTTTCCCTGTGACTTTCCACATATGTCAGGCTAGCGACTGAGCATTTTTCGTCATTGTGAACATCACGGACGTACAATGTGCCTCAACAGGGGGCTGAGTGCATTGTCGCAAAAATCTAACTGCTGGCCTAAATGCACAGAGAGCGACTGCACTTTCTTAGTAACGATCCATTCCGGAAATGGCTGTGGGCCTGCGGGAAGGCACGGCAGAGGGGACATTCACGTTTTCTGTGTCACGGTTTTGTGTTTGATTTCTGCCAGGGACTGTGCCTTCGCTTTATCCTAAAGGCCAATAAAAGATCCCCTCGGTTCCCCACCTCCAGTGGTGGCATCTTAGGCATTGAGATGGTGAGAGAGGGGTTTTGGCTCAGGGGGTACCCTAGAAAACTTGGTCCAGAGAATGAAATAATGCATTGGTGGAAGAGTGTCCCTGGCAGAGGGAACAGAGTATGCAAAAAGGAACAGAAATGGGAAAGGAATCGGTGCCGCCCTACGTCTGCCCCAGGCTGTCCGTGCCCTCGCACTAGACAGTTCAGAGCAGGCTGCCCCTTCTATCCCCGATGAGAGCAAATAGCTATTGGTGTGACTGCCGGCTTGTGTCTGAATAAAGGGATCACGAGAGAGGATATGCGGCTGTTTCAGCAGCGGTGTGTCTGCAGCCCGACCGAGTCCCCCGCTCACAGCAGGTGCAGGGGAGATATCGTGGGAGGACGGGGCAAACGAAGGGATTGGTGGATAGATGGACGGACAGGGAGCACCAAAGCTGTCATCCAAAGAGATGAGTTCTATCGAAAGAGCTCGTTAACCCCAATTTCTGAATATTCGGCATGAGTTATTATTTTGAAACAGCTGGGTGAAAAGTTATGCTTAAGAACATTTAGAAATCACCCTGAAATGAGCCAATCGCACTGGTAATAAGAAAACCCTGCTTGTATAACCACAGAAAATTTTAAAAATTAAATTGATCATAATTCAGACACATGCTGATGGAAAGGTACAAATGCATTTCAGTGTAAACGTATTAAATAAAATATGTTAAGGCTATGGTGAAAGCAGTTTAGCCCTTTCATGGAATTTACGACTAAAACTAAAGAATGAATTTCATAACAATGAAAATTTGCAAATATTCGGGGATCTTTCTATGCATTAGAGAAAGAGAACTATTTCCAACAGATTAAACCATAGCCTTCAATTTACGAAAAAATTAATTTTAACTTTTATGGAACGACACAGCCCTTACTTGATACTTGCTATTTAAGTTGAAATTCAGCTTTATTTTTCAACTCTTGAAGTTTATTTAACGAAAGATGTTTTCTCGAAGGTGCTCAAATATTAATTTTAAATAAAACATTGCTTCTATGGTAAATATGTAATTACCCTCCCATCCTTACTAAGCACGCGTACCGTATGGTTTGCTTGAACACTGGGAGTGACTTAAAACTCCCACATAATTACCTAATTAGGAGGTTTCTTCAAATGAGGTTCAGGCACTCAGACAAAAAAATGTCTGGGTTTCCCTGCCAATATATAATCAAACCGTAGACATTCCAATAAAATTGTGGCTAAAACCTCATATTAAATATACAGGAGATGCCCGTTAGGTTTGAGGTTAATGAGAATTTGGTAAACATTACGTCAACTAACTTTACTAGCAAAGGACTCACCTAATATTGCATAAATCACAAGGTGAGAAAATAAAAATCAACCTCTTCTCAAAAGCATAAAAAAATCAGGTCAACCTAAAACAATTAAATTTATTGTAGATTTGTGTCTAACTTTTAGAATCATATTCTAATCACTTTAATGTAGTCAGTCACTCCCTTTACCTCCTAAAGTTATGGAATTTCTTTTAAGCATCAAGGATTAGATTATCCATTTATTTTTGCAATAGTAGATTTTAAAATACCAGCCCAAAGATCTCTTTGTGGATAAATAGTTGCTTATCTTCATATGGGGGTCCCTTCAAAAAATGCATTCACCTTTCGCCCTGGCTGGTGTAGCTCAGTGGATTGAGCGCGGGCTGGGAACCAAGCGGTCCCGGTTCGATTCCCAGTCAGGGCACATGCCTGGGTTGCAGGCCAGGTCCCCAGTGGGGGCCACATGAGAGGCAACCACACATTGCTGTTTCTCTCCCTCTCTTTCTTCCTCCCTTCCCCTCTCTCTAAAAATAAATAAAAATAAAATCTTAAAAAAAAAATACATTCACCTTTCGACTTCGAGTTACAGCAGGGTACTAGTTGGGCAGATTTTCCAAGAACTGACCCAAAAAGACAATTTGCAGTCTTTTAATTTATCTTTTCAAAAATCAGCTCAAAGGTGCATTTTCATGAGCCATGAAGGGAAGGGCCAAATCTCACAAGAATCCAAATCTATGAGGTGCGTCTTCCAGCATTTGTGGGTGAAACACCACCCATTCGTTTCCACAAAGAGCAAAAACAAAGCACCGAGCTCGCCGCAGGTTCCTCGCGCACCGCGTGACCGTCCACGGGCTGCTGTCGTCACAGTTCAAATACACCCTGTGTCCTTTTCACCCTAAACTCACCTGGCTTCGGCTGTTGATCAAAGAAAGTTACGCGGGAGGGACCATGCTGCTCGGGATGAGTCTGCCACGCCCTGAAACGTCCCTGTGGCTCATGGTACATGAACTTGGTGTGGGAAAAGGTAAACAAATGGAAGCAATCGGAGAACTGGGAGAAAACATGCTGTGCATACAGTTGATTGGCCATGAAGCTGCGAACATCATCTCCTCACCAAACTTTAATTCCTGGCACCGCCAGGATGACATGGGCAGAGAAGGCGTGAACTACAAGTGAGAACACACACCAAGCAGCATGGACTAAAATCTACTCATTTAGCCGTCAGGAGGATAGATTTTCCAAGGACGAAGAAAAATGTCTTCCCCAAGTCTTCGTAAAATGGCCACTAAGAGACGTTTGCCACAATGTCCTGTTTTTTCCACATTCTCAGTAAAAGTCAATGTTATTGGTGCCCAAGTTCCATTCAGTGAAAGGGCACTTCCTGAGGCCAAGTCTTGGTCATCTGAATTGTAGCTTAGTGGTGAGTGAACTGCACTGATTCCAGGGGGAATGTCCACTCCCATGAATGAATCGAGTGTGCATCTATCATCCAGGCTCCCAACCTCCCAACCAGACTGCTTAAGAAAAGAGACAGCTCAGTGGGTGGTCCCCTTCACTGAACCCTGGAGTGCCTTCCAAGAGGAAATCCATGAGCCTTGACCATCCAAAGGGCAGGAGCTATACCATTTACCACATCACTGCACAACTTACGTAGATGAGGATTTTACTGCAGATGATAATGGGGCCCAGAGAAGTCCCCTCATTAAGCTTCGAACCCACAGGGAAGCACTTTCTGCTCTTCCCCTTTGTCGGAAGACCTCCCAGTTTAGCTCCCTCTGAACAGTACTCTTTGCAAAATCTTTCACCGACTCAAACTTCTTTATTGCCCTGGAATGGGTGTAGGCCCAGGTTCTGACACCATGATTCCCCCAGCTCCTTAGAAGGAGTTGAACACTCATTTTGGAAAATCTTATCATCAAAATGCCCAACTTACCGTTCCTGGTGGCAGGGGCTGAACGGTATAACGAGCAAGTCAAGTGGCAAAGGGATCCGTGACTCAATAAAATGGAGGCGTTCTCACATGTCTTCAGACACAAACGCTGCTCTACAGAAAACACATGCGTTGAAAAAGACATAAGGTGAGTACACCCTTCTCTGAGCCTATTAGAAGGTAAACATAAAAACGCCCCCCTTCTGACATGTTAGATGTCAAGGTTCAGCCTTGGTCAAAGTCTCAGGGCTGAGTTATAAATCCCAGAAAATCGTTACTCTTGAAGCATCGGCACGAGCCTGAGAGGGAAGTGCTGAGCTGCTGAGTGAGAAAGCAGGAGACTGTCCGGGGCAGAAAGAGGAAACCACGCAATGAGCCTAACCATAGTTACTATTCAGTTATGACGACTGCATTCTGGGTTGGTAGACTCCGTGCTAGAGAATACGGCACTTTGGCCATCGTTTGAAGGCTAAGTAATCGCGAGAGAGCATTGGAATGTTCCCATTGTCTGTTTTTGCACAATAAACCACCGCAAAACCCAGCGCTCTAGACCACAATCACTTGTCTCATCATCATTATGCCGTCTAGATGGGACTCAGGTGGGCGCTGCTGCTTCTGATCTAACCTGAGGTCATGTGTGGTCAGTCAGCCAGGGTCATTCATGGACTATGGCTGGAAATCCACAGCGGCTTCCTTTACATGTCTGTCACCTCGGCTAGAAGGGCAGGACTATGCCAGCTATCTCCCTCTGTCCACATAATCCCTCCCTTGGGTCCAGGACAACCCCTGGGGCCGCCAGGTCCCTGAACACCCAGAGACAGAACGGGCACAGCGCCACTCCCACCACATGCTGGAGCAAATGTAAGTCACGCTGCCAAACCAGCTTGCAGGGTGGGGAACGGGCTTTGCTTCTGGAAGGGAAGAGCTGCAGAATAGGTACCGTCGCCTTCCGCTCCCCCGGCGAGTTTTAAGGAACGCAGCGCACTCAGTGTTGCTGAATACCCTCTCTGAAATGCTGACCCCGTGGGATCTCAGAAGTCGAGCTTAGCAACATCTATAAGTAAAAAGGAGAGAGATGTCTTACAAAGAGACGGTGACAAGTATGCATGAGATCTAAAAAAAAAAAAAAAAAAAAAAGAGGAGTGAAACACACATGTAGGGAATGAAGGAGACGTGTCCAACTCTGCCTGTCTCACATGTTATCATCCTGAATATTCCACTCTCCCCCTCCTCTGTGACAACATCCAACTAAGTCCTTAATCTGTCCATCTATCCAGTCACCCAGCACACACTGTTGCGTACCTTCCGTGTGACAGATGCTGCGCTGGACCGCAGGGACGCTGCAGTGAACAGCACACGGCCACTTCCTTTGAGACACGGGCAGTTCTGTGACCACAGCAACAGCTGGGGAGTGATGGGACACAGGAGCGAGGGCTGTCCCCAGCCTCGGCAGGGCCATGCCGTGAGACGCGATTCCTGGAGAGAGCAGGAGCCCGCCTCTAGCTAGATGAGCAGGGCTTTACTGGGTACACCGAACGCGAGTCAAGTTAGGGAGACAGTTAGAGCTCAGGAGACATAGTTGCTCGGTCTGAACGGTAAAGACGGTGCGTATGGGAAGTAGGTTGACAGTGAGGCCAGAGATGCAGGTAGGACTTCATGTCACCCTAAGAGACTGCATTTTAACCAGAATATGCACAGATAAGGGCACTGAGGACCAGAAAGGGCGCCCCTAAGCCACCCCAGTCCTGAAGGTCATGGTGGCTCTCTTCTCTGTCCTGAGTGCCATCATCCTAGTACCGTACCCACCCCAGAGAGTAGCACCACAGAGAGAGAGTCTGTTAAATGCTTCTTAGAGCTAACCAGCATCCCTTAGTTACTGCTCTTCGAAATCTCCTCCTCCATCTGAGTGTGACACGGTGGGGACGCAAGGAGTCTTCACGCAGGGTGGCCGGGCACGGGGCGGCAGGGGATAGGGTTATTAATGTCGCACCTAGAACCGGCATCGGCGCCATGGAGGAAGAAAAGGGGAAGAAGCAGCTAAAATAGAGAGAGAAGGAAATGCAACATGTCTTCACGTCTAAGACGTAGAAACCAATTCCTTTGTTCTGGGCAGGCAGGGAAAACACCCCAACAGAACAAATACAATGTATGTGATAAGCATTAGCCAAGTGGTAAGCAGGGAGGGCGATTCATAAAGACTACATTAAATTAATTAAAATAAGCCACAGTCATTGCCTACGGAGTGTGTCCCAGGCACATGGGTGGACCCGGCGATAGAAGGACGGATGAAGTAGCAGACGGTCCTGTGTTCTTGGTTCTCACCATTCTTCTCCCAGCTGGTGTTTGATGGAAAGTTCGTCACTCATTGCCAAGACCTGATGTTCTTACTGATAAAGTGAGAGAGGAAAAACGGGACTTTTCCTCCCTAGGAACATAAGAATTAACAGAAGCTCCTCCTCACCTTGGCTCGGCGAAGATGCTGTGAGGACCTGCCTATGGTCCTTACGTGGGGCGTTTTCTTTATCTGGAAGGCAACAAGTTCACGGGAAAGAGTGGAGACAAGGAAACTCTGTCGGAGACAAGTGGGGAGTGAGGCTGGGGAAAAGAGCTTCCCTCCTGCCCTCTTCTAGAAAAGAAAAAGAGAAATCTCTGAGCGTTGCTGCGGACTTAAACCTGAAGGACACCATGGAGAGATGGCCTGTGAAGGATGGACCACTCTCACACAAACACTCTTCCGTGGACATTAACTACCATAAAGGGTCTCAATTCAAGGAGCCCACAATCTTTCCTCCTTCGAGTGGAATTTGTAACTTAGCTTCAGTTTACCCTCTGTTTGGACCTCAGTCCCTGAGTTGGGTACAGCCCGTTGGTGAGACCTAGCACCTGGTGGTTCAAGGTCGGCTTTGGGGTGATGTTCTCGAGACCATCTTCCGCTCCTAACTGTTCAGACGTCAGGACCCTGGCATCGCAGGCTCTATTTTGATGCTTTTTACACACAGACCTTGGGCGTATGCTGTTCAGTTGCTTGAGAAGCTGAGGTTCAGCATCAGTAAGTGGGGCGTCCCTAACAAGGCCCCCGCTCCGCGCCTTCACCTCTGAATCAACCTTTGGGGCTTGGAGGTGCCCCTCAGAATTCTTTCCAGTTCTTGCCTCAAAGCTTCTCATCTTCTGCAGATGACCCCCCTCTGCCTGGACGTAGTGACAGATGTGACCAGACATTAAATATTAATCATCTATTCATTCGGGGGTGTTGGGGATCACAATGCAGATTTAATTACTCTGCAAAGATCAATTAAAATAAGACTCTCAAAAGACATTTTCTAAAATGTGCATTTCTATTCCCACACTCTTTAATCTGGCCAATTTAACCCAAGACTCCATGCGTGAAGCCAGACTATAATCTGGGACTCAGATGGGCTTTTCAATTTAAGTCCCTCCTTGTCTCCTTTTTCTTTATTATTATTATTATGGCCAAATGCAACATGCTGTTTTAAGATTCTCCGAATTATAAACATTTATGTCCAATCCTCTTTTAAAATTATTTTCTTTCCCAAACTTTAAGAGGCCAGACCTATTAAAAAGTTTAAAGTTTCCTAAGTCTTAATTTAGGAGGAAGAGCAAAATGGGTTCTACTCTTCCACCTTTTGCATGTACAAATCCAAGGTTCTGTTTTTACAGAAGAATCTTTTTCCAAATTTATTTCCAGCTAGTTTTGTTTTCCTTGAGGGACCTTTGAAACACTATATTGCTACTTTTCATGTTTTTTATTTGCCCTGTGGAACTATAAAAGCTCAAAGGTTCATAAATATGCATTCTGTGAATGCATCATGCTGACAAAGTGTTGTGCAGATAGCTGTTTCTGCCGTGGGGAATGGAACGAGTGGGTTTACAGCATGCTTAAAAAAACCCAGGGAGGGGAGAGAGGAGAGCAAAAGGGAGAGCTGAGGAAATGGGTAGAGGAGGAAGAAAGCAAATTGGAAATAAGCAAGAAAGAGAAGAAAAAAAAATAAGGGAAAATCGAAGAAGCACAAACACAGAGAGGGGAAGGGGAATCCACAGTGAAGGAAAAATGCAAACGAAAGTTAAAGACAAAAGTGCAGTTATATTTTATAAACATTTTATAATGTCAAGAAAGAGGTCTGTTTTTCTACCAAAGATTCGAGGTGGTTGTTTTTTCTCTCTCTCTTAAAATGATTTAGACAGAGCAAACTGCAGTGTCTATATTCTAATTTGTGCCAGGCTTTTCTTAAAATAACATGTGAATGCAAGATTTTTGTCCTTATTAATCCTAAATCCCTCTGGAGTTCATCTAGTTCTGCATCATTCGACTCAAATTAGATCAACCACGGGTCCGGTGATCACCAACATGCGCGGAATGGAAAGACAGACCCATCCCTGTGACAGAAGTGAAAACACATAAACACACAGACCTCGGGTGACCCGTGTCAATGAGCAGAAGCGCGGCTATCAGTGACTCCGTGCAAGCCTGCCAAGGGTAGAAATGACAACCGGCCAACTCTCTGGGAGCTTCCTTTCTCATGAGAAAATAACCGGGCGTTCTTTACCATCATAAAATAAAAATTTGTTTTATACCAAAAAACTATAAAAGTCAGAAAGAAAAGTAAACAAAATAACATTTGTAGCTTAAAAATAGCATCTAAGCCAGAGTAAACTCACTGAGGGAGACACTGACAAATCTCGGAGAGCCCGGGCAGTTCCAGGCCGTCGGTAATTATTGCCAATTATTTTCTGCCGCAGACGTTTTTATTACTGCTCCGTGAAAATGCTGCAAAGTGCCAAGGACCCTGGACTTGGATTGAAGAAAATGAGTAGTTTATGTAAAATTTTCTCACCCTCGGAGCTTGCTGTCGACCTCACGTCTCTCTCCTCCGTGAATTTGTCAACCACTATTAATTAGACGGGTGGAAACTCCTTCCCAGTGGGCCGCCTTCGTGGTGCTCCCTACGTCAAGATGTCCTCAAAACCCCGTCAGGATGAAGTCAGGGTATCTTTCCAGGCCATCACGAAAGTGATGCTTCCATTTGTGTTTCTGCCGTAGCTGATGACCGTGGAGGGCCTGACATTACAGTCTGCTGTTCTCTGAGGAGTTTGTCATTGCAAAACTGTGACCCAGTAAATATCTCAGAGGGTGGTAAGTGGTGGGGGGAGCGGGAGTGTGGAGAGAAAGACAGAGAGAGAGATCCAAAATGCAAAACGCAACCAAAAGTGCTTCATTCCGCTGGGGCGGGACATGGAGGAGCTGATATGGGAAGAGGGTCTTGGAGGTTCATCGGGCAGAGAAATGGGGCGAGGCCCTGAACAGAGGCCCCGAGCGAGACTTAGCATGTGTTCAGGGAGCCGTGGGGCAGGAGGGCATCGGGCGGTTAGATCATCTGTGTCAATGGAGGGGAGTGGATGGGACAGAGAGAGCCATTCAGGAAAGGCGCAATGAGCCTCACTGCAGGTGGCTGCAGGCCCGTGACATTGTGACTTCCAGCCACAGTGCACAGGAGGACACCCTTTCTGTGCACAGCCCAGTCAGATACACACGTAATAAGGACAATAAAAGACTCGCACAACAAAACGCACCCTTTCCGCTTGTGAAACACCTGTTTCGACCCTACTGCACCCGACTTCGTTCTGTCTCGCTCCAGACAACGGACTTCGGAATGTGACTTATACATGTTATCTGAGCCTCGGACAGAGAACTAGAGACAGAGAGAAGACGGTCTGGCAAGGGGACAGGCTGGAGGCAGGACGTGTGGTCAGGGCGGCCCAGGAAGTGGTCTGGGCAAGAGACACAGGGTGAAAACGGCCAGAGGCAGGAGCCCCTGCAGGCAGGGGGAGGGATTCGCTCACACGGAGGGTTTGGTGATTTGCTGCACTGCCCCTCCTGGGACGGTTCATGTTTCCAAAGAGGAGCTTTAGGAAAGGCAGTTCTTAGAACGATCGAAGAACCCCTCGGCAAGGAAAATAACTGCGGATCACATCTTCCTGGACCAACTCAAAATACCCTTCCTGGCAGATTTCTCGTGTGCGGTCCGGGCTCTAAGCACATACAGAAATTGGGGTGAAGGGGCTGCTGATGGCCATGGGGTCCTACAAGTGGGATGGAGCCATGGGAGGGAGGGCTTTGTCCCTCTTCCTTCCCTAAAGGATCTCCTGTCTCCTGCGTGGGGACAGGGGCTCCCTCTGACACACTGAGAGTGCGAGAACTCTGTCGTCCCGATGTTTTCAAATCGTGTGTGGAGGGAGTACTTGACCAACTGAAGGAGGGAAACGCCCCATCTGTATCCAAGCACTGGTGTGTGGATCTATATGACCTTTACAAAACTGTACACCTTCCAATAAACAACGCAAAGAAAAGCCAGCCTTGCCTCCACCCTATCAATTAGCTTTGCTTTTTTTCTGGCTGGTAGTCATAGTAGACGTGCGATTTGAATTCCTTCTCTCATTACCTGAAACAGGTCCACGGGGCACTATGGCCTGGGTACCCAATGAACGGAAGCCGGCGGCATTTCCCAAGTTCCATTTACAGAGCGTTCACCACATTTGCCCCGTTTTTCTCAAGCTGTGTTTTAAATTCCCGTATTTGTGCAGTTGCCACTTTCCAAGGAAGGGAAGGCGTGTGAAAGGGGAGAAATACACTGAGACCCACCTACGGTCTCTCAGAAAGTCAGTTCCAGGCTTTGCATGCCGTCCTGTATTCCCAGCCCGTCTTTACAGCTGAGCCAACGCTCAAGTCCATGTGCACCAAGTGCGGTGGCAACGTGGCATTCTTCCGCGTCATCCAGTCGGCGTGAGTATTCAGATGGAACACAAATCCTCCTCGTTAGTCACACAGCCTCCTTCTCATCGAGGAGCCAGCCCTTCCTAGAAGGCTTTGCTGCGCATGGTCGTTCGTGTCTCTCCAGTTCATTCCCATCCCATCCCTGGAGCCCAAGAGACAGTCCCACCACCTGAGCCTTTCATTATAGTGTTTCCTCTCCTCTTCTACTTTGATTTCACCCGCTTTACCTTGTTCACGCTTTCTGAAGGGAACTGTCCTTTCCAGAGACTCTTTCAAGGATGACTTGAAAAGCCAGCTTTCATGTGCTCCCTGAACACAGTCCCCTGGGGGAAACTCAACCCAATCAGCTATCCGTGGCTCAAAACAACTCAAAACAGGCCCCCGGGCATTTACTTTTCATATTTATCCATTTATTTGCTGGGCTTTGCATTGAGAGGTTGATTCTAAGACTTTCTCTTGATTCTAGGGGCAGTCCTGGAAATGGATATTGAAAGGAAATGTTACCAAATGGAGAAACGAAAGAAAAGTAATGTGCCACCCAGGATTCCGTCAGCCGGGAATCTCTGTTAACGAGGGAGCCCGCGTTTCTCAGCGCCACTGCCCATCACCACCACGACGGGGCCAGGCACGCAGGCGAGGTCATGACACGCCGCACGGTGTCACAAAGACACTTCTGTTCCTTGAAAGCTCGTTTTGCCTACTTGCTATAGGGAGAACCTTCTATAACTTCATCGCCCACATGTTCAGAAACTTGTGGGGAAAATCCAAAAACATCAGCAACCACAGCAAAACATACCGCAGAGCAGGCATATTGATTTGTTTATCCTTCCTGTAGTCACAGATCAGATGGTTATGTTTATGCATGCTTCACGTTAAACTTTGGATGAAAAGCTTTCACTGTAAAGATCTCTGTCCTGATGTCTCAACTTTAGCAGCAACCGTTTCTCCGCCCCCTTAATGTGGCAGATCCTTAGGTTTAGACTACGTCCTCTTGGCCACGGGTCCTCTCCTGCTGTGGCCTTTGCCAGGTGCACATCTCCCCCCTCTTCATGCCGCAGCCACCCCAAGTTCCAAGGGCAAAGGAACAGGCTCCTCCCAGGAGCACCCCCACCCCAAGGGGAGCAGCCTGCTGATGCCTGAATTCAGCCCCACAAAACTCAGCCCAGATTTCTGGCCTCCAGACGGGAGCACATTTCTGGGGTGAACGCCACCCAGTTTGTGGTCATTGGCCAAGGCAGCGATAAAGAAAGGAACCCAATGTTATATACACTTAAGTCAGAGGACAGAAGTCTAGTGGTGGGACAGGGGAGCACATGTTTCCAAGGGAAGAGATGAGCCGCCCTCAGAGCTGCTTCCCTGCTCGTGGACTGCCCATCCCCCTCGCACAAATAAGGACCGCTGCCCAGGACACACCAACCACCTGTGTCTAGGACTGTGCTCTCCGGTGGGGTGGACACTGGCCACGTGGGGCTCCTGGACGCTAGCAGCGTGGCTAGTCCGAATGGAGACAGGTTGCCAGTGCAAGCTGCAGACCCCACTGAGGGACTCCTTACAAAAAAGCCAGCGAATGTCTCAGTTATTTTATACTAATTACCTGGTGAAGTGATATATTGACCCAAAGATATTACTGAAATTAATTTTCCCCTTGGCCTTTCTAAGGTGGTTTCTAGAACTCTTACAGTCCTCTTGGCGGCTGGAGCTCACGCTGTCTCAAGGCGCCTCCACTCTCAGCCCAGGACGCAGAAGCAGCGGCTGCGTTTCTCGCACCTGTGCCTGCTGCCCATGGTCCTGCTGCCGCCGTTATGCGACCTGATACGAACATTAAAATAGAAGAACCAAAAGAGGCTTGTTGTTTCTAGGGAAGACTTGAAAGCGCCAGTTGCTAAAACGAATTACTATTCAATTGGGTGTCAAGGCGACAAATGCAAGAAATGAAGACGATTGTGAGACAAATCAAAGACCACTTCGCTGGGTGTCTCGGGTAAGTAAGCCTCCCCGTCATTCCCGGTTGACAGAAGTAAGAACCAGGAGTCTGTGCAACACAGGGTTTTCGGCGAGACTGGGCAAGAAACGAACGCCGATCAGCAAAACCTGTGCAGCCACACTGGCCAGGCAGCTGCAGATTGTTGGATGAACGTACTTGTACACACTTTATGAAAAATCAAAAATTCTGTGTTGCACAGATGTTATCTTTATGTTTCCCCACCTAAACTATTTTTTTCATTAATTCATGACCAGTCCTAATTGGATGAAAGGACTTCTTGCTATATTATTCTTAATTAAGAAAATGAGAACCAACTAGCTTAAGGCACTTGGATTAAGGGTGCCATCCAGCAATAAACGGGACAAAGCTCAGTCACAAATCTCTGTGGATTGAGCGCCAAAGGCTCTTCCCATGAAACCGCCCAATCTCCCGGACAGTGAAAAGCACTTCGGGCCATGATTTATAGTCACATGGAAACAACTCTTTCATACTAATTTCTCTAAAAACATACTGATCTCTCTACGATTAATTCATGAGAACAAAATAAACCTCAGACTACATTTTTAAGAGAGAGCCTTCAGTTACTATATATACAATTAAATTACTCTTAAAAAAAAAAAACCTTGGCTATTTGGCCTTTTTTTTCCCCCTCTCATTTAGCAACTGGAAAAAGTCAATACAAAGCATAACTAAGCCCAACTATTGACCTCAGCAGATCAATACGGATGCTCGATATTAGTCAGACATAGCTCCGTTGTCAGACTTGCACTTGAGGAGAAATTACTGTTTCAGTTCTGATTACTTATTCCAGGAACCTGCTGTGGTCTCCTATGTAACCTACCTGTCATAGTCAAAGAGAAATGGCCTTCAAGTGCAGTATTGACCTGAGGGAGCGATCCGGCAGACAGAGGGAGTGTCGCTGCTCTGAAGACTCATCTTCAGCCCCAGACCGGAGCGGCTGGCGTGGGAGAAGCAGGTACAGGCGATGCCCCGCCCAGGCCTTGCACACTCGTCACGGGACCCTGCCCTTCCTCCCCTCCCCTTTCACAAAACCCAGTGAAGCCTTCCACGCCCAGAGTCGATCAATCCTTGCCATTTTCAGCTGAAAAGACTATGAAAACTATTGAGATGGACCAAGGGATACACATGCTCCTTTGGGTGGCAAGTCTTCGGGACGCAGGAAGATGAACTCTCCTCTTCCACGGACACCCGCGGAGGAGGTGTGGCCTGTGTCTGCGTCCCTGACTCGGACACACAGGTCTGCACAGGGGGACCCACGCACACACGGCGTCGGGAAAGCCACCTCCAGAGGGTGTCCCTGCAAGTGGCCGACCTGTCACACAAATTCAGGGTGGTCGCGGACAGAGTATGGAAGAAAACTGTGTACGATGCGGTGATTTCCTCTGTGAAATAATGAAGCTGACCGTGACGCATTTTGAAGAAAAGGGGTGAGTTTGGGAAGGCGTTCGTGAGGGACAGAAGATGGGGGTTCTGGGGTCACCTCTGCTCACTTAGTCCTGGACAACAACGACTTGCCCTTCGACCGCCGCCGCCCTGTAGCTGCAGGCACGTCAGGTGCTCGCTAGCCGCCTGATGACAGTGAGAGAGGAGGCGAAATGAACGGACGAATGAGTGCGTGAACGAGTGGACAGAAACAAAAGGAAGAAAAAGGGAAGGTGGGTCTCCGTCTGAAAGACGACAGACCCCACGCTGAGGAGTCTGGCAGTCGCGCCGGAGGCTCTGACCGCCCGCGGGGCATTTGTAAGCCCAGGAAGTGAGGGCGTCACCAGGCCTGTGTGCTGAAAAGAGGATTTCTGCGCAGCGTCGGGCACTAAGAAGCTCTCAGTACATATCAGGTGATGGAGGAGGAGGAGGAAGCCTGGGCTGGAGAGAAACACTGGTGCTGCGGTTGAAATACAGGCGGAAGAAATGGCGTCACAGAGGCAGGGACAGGGAAATCAGCAGAGGCCGGCCCAGCACCTGCCGAGAGGCAGCGCAGACCCAACCAGCTGCAAGTCGGGGTGTTCCGGAGAGGGAAGGGTCTGGAACGGCTGGATTTCACGTTTGCGGGAGTCACCAGGCAGTGGTACCTGTGACCAACAGAAAAAAGCTAACCGGAGGATCAAATTTCTATGGGGACATCGTGTTTGTCAGCGTCCCCTTTGTAATGATACCTGTGTCTATGAAGTTGTAGCTTCAACACATCTCCCCTGTAGGTTTTAAATTCCACAGCTGCCTTACAGTCCAGGACATAGGGCCAGGCTCGGAGCAGGTGCTCGGTTTTCCCTGGAGAAGAAAGATGAGAGGGAGGCTAGGAGGGAGGAAAACAGACACGGTCCATACGGGATGAAGTCCAGTGTTCAGGAGAGACACACCAGGTCCGCAAAGAGAATCACCCCCAGAAACCCCCACGCAACTGCAAAGTTAAGGGACTGCGATGTTGAAATGCGGCGTTGCCGCCTGTGCTCCAGTGCGGACTTCAGAAACCAGCCGAGTGCTTCTCTACACGTTAAGTCACACCTGCACGATGCATGTTTAAGGGAGCAGCTGTAACAGAACTATTATTCTACCCTGATGTTAAAGCATTCTGGACCCATGGCAGCAAAGTAAAGATGGCTTCTTTGCATTCCTGTACAGTGTCGCCCATAACACATTTCCTCCGTCTGACCTCAAAGGACGAGACGGAGGCAAGTGTTCAGAAACGGCACTCGGACACCGTGAGGAAAATGAATCCCCAAAACCGAAGTTTCCAGGATTCACAATGAGAGAGCCATCCTGCATCTCGGCGACAACCCCAACCTGGCCAATTTGCTGTGTACGTGTGGCGCTCAGCTCTAATCACTCATCAGCAAGCGTTGGCGTGAGGACTGAAAACTGTAGCACATCCCCGGAAGACACAGAGAAGGAAAACTCACACCCGGAGGGAAGGGCACACACCGCCCGTGTTAATTTGAGGAGTCAGCTATTCCTCGAGCACACGGCTCCGTCTTTGCCGCAGCCTTGCTTCTGCAGGAGGAGGCGCATCCTCTCCCTATTTTATCCATTGTCACGTTCGTCAACCACCTGAGTGTCCCTTAATCAAAAGGAGAGCTCTCTGCTACCCTTGGACATCAAAGGAGAAGCTTTCTATAGCTATGACGGAACCAAAGACTTATTCTTTGAAGAACCTAAGGGACAACATAGAAAAATCCTTCTGGGCTGCCGATGACAAAGGCCACTGGAGCGTTTCCCCAAGTATCCAGGGCGACCCATCAAAAGGCCGAGAAAAATGCAGGCCCCGGCTCAGCGAGGATGGGTCTTCCTTGCCCCCATTCTCTGCCTGCACTTTCCAAGTAGCTGCTGTCCCCTCACCCTCCCCGGGAGTATGGCGGGGCGGGGTGAAAAATGCCAGCCCCGACGAGTGCATCAGGGGCGGCGGTGGTCCCGGAATGCTTTCGTTTCAATAAACCTTTTATGCTGAGGAGCCAGGCCAGCGTGGACGACGCGAGGTCACAGCCGAGCAAAAGCCATGGACCACATCGACAATGGCACGGCGTCCCGCGAGGCCCAGCCTGCTCGTGGCCAGAATGCCAGTGGGTGAAAGTTATTTAATTACTTGGTTCTGGAAACCCAAGACTTGGGGGTTCAAAAGAGGCATTTATAAAGCCTCCAGGGACTTAAGGCCATTAGCACATATCCCATTATTCAAACGCTCCGTCCCGTGAGACTGAATAATTATAAAATTCAAGTCAGAAATGACTCGACTCTTTTTTTTTTTTTTTACACACAGCGGCGGCCAGCGAAGTCTCTTTTTCTTCCTTTTCAAGGTGGAAACCGACCCATTTGAAAACAGAAGTCGTTAATGTGCTCTTGGCTTCAACATCTGGTAACATTTTCATCTTTTGCAAACTAGTAAAATGTTATAGTATTTTTGACAGTGGGAGTTCAGTGCCAGGAGAAATTTTACCGGTACAAAGAGACTACAAAATGGGTTTCCGACTGGGCCACAGGGTTTCTTAATCCTTATCTCAGAGCAGGAAAAAGGCGCGGCGGGGAAGGTGCTCCTTGCCTGTAATTTCTCCAGGAATCCATTTAGGGGGGATGTCATGGCCGGGAATGCGGTGCAGCCTTTCCCCTCGCCGCGTTACTGCCGAGCGGGGAGTCCGCCTTCGCTTCGACGTTTGGGGCGTGGGAAGGCTTTCCGAGTCCTGCACGACCCTGGGGTCACTGTCCCCTCTCATTCCATCACTCCGCCTCTCTTTGATTGGACCGCCCTTACCACACTCGTGGATTCCGTTTTTGCAAGCAACTTGAACTTGTAATCGCTGTGTGATGTTCGACGAGGAACATATCAAACATGCTCAGCCAGACTGGCTGTGGAGGAGTGACAGCCGTCCGGGAGCCCCGGGCAGAGCCGCCCCTGGGCTCCGGTGGGGCCCCGCCTGCACGGGAGGACGGGCAGGGCGCCGCTGCCGGAAGGGGGCGCAGGCCGGGGACGCACGGCCGGGAGGCGGACTCCGGTTCTGGCACTTGGACGTTCCAGAGACTGGCTCAAGTCCTTGAAACTCTCCGAGCCTCCACGTTCACTTCTGTAAAATCGGGGCGCTAAGGTGCGACGATGCAGGTGATGGAGGGACGAGGAGCAAGCAGCCCAGAGCGGACAGAACCCGCGCCCCCTACGGCCGCTGCCGTTCTTGCGTTCTCCTGTAGGGGGCACTGTATGGCGCGTACGTGGAGGGGACTCGCGGTGCAGTTCCAGCTTCCTCAACGCTTTTGCGCAGAAGGAAGGAAGGAAGGAGTCTACACACACAGCGAGTCTGTGTTTGGCCACAGCTATTTTACACTGCAGTGAAACACCGGTCTACTCATTTTCCCGAAGCCTCTGTATACAATTATTCAGCAAGGAATTACAAGCACAAATTACTTCTCCGAGGGCGTGGGCGGTGCTCAGTCAATGTTCCGAATCAAAGGTTCTGGCTGGGTCTGAGCTGTCTGCGGTATTACAGAAACGGCTTAGAGGTCAGAAAGGGAATTAGCACCTTTCAAAAGCAAACAAAACAAAAACCATTCCAAATCTAGGGTGAGGACAAAATAATGTTACTATTACCCAGTATTCAATGCAGTAGTCACGAGAAATTAGGGAGCTTACCCAAACAGATCTTATGCACGAAGAACAGGATTGGTTTTCTTGTTATTAAAAGAGCAGAATGGCCAGTGAGTGCTGAAAATGTGCCATGTGCCTGGCACATGCTAAGTACTTTCCGGGAACTGTCTCACTGAATCCTCTCAACTCTGGAAAGAAATGGAAGCTTTTAAAAAAGGTGAATACTTTGTCCAAATCGTGGGGTCATTTCCATGCCGACAGGTGGCATTGTCCTCTCTCCGGCACAGGTATCGTGGTGGCCTTACTGAGAGTTGGAGCCACCCATCTGCACAGCCCTGGGTATAAGAGACACACCACTCAGGTTTTTGCCAGTGTGTTACTTACTTCAGTCAAACCACTGCGGTCCCTTCTCACCCGCAAAGTAACAAGAACCAGACCCTCAACATGAGGTAATGAAATAAATCACATCCCTCCGGCCCGTTCTGGTCCCGTGTGCCTGACGTGACTTCACTGTGGAAGGAGGTGGCATTCCTGTTTTGCGCCATGGACCTGTCCTCAGCTTCTGAAATTCGTGACAGCAGAGCTCTCGACACGGGATCAGGAGTAAAGGCTGGGAGAACCTTTAAGCAGCCAAGCTAAGCGCACATCCATTCTTCACACCGCTCACCTGGGGTTGTCACCGAAATATCCCTGGTTTACAATCCACAAAAGAATTAGAACACAGCCTGCACTCCCTCGAAAGTAAACACTCAAAATGTTTTTAAGTGTGTCCAACAGTAATTGGTACTTTATATTTTATCGTATTCGGATGCTCCCAGCTTTCCATCCTTACGTGACGATAATAAATGCGGTAGTTTTGTTAACCACTGCCGCTGACACCTGTGCATTTTTGGAAATGAATAAACATTACCCCCCAAACTTTTTTCATCTGCTGATGTCAGCTGTCGAGAATAAAAGGCGCTTAAGTCAGAAATAGTGTCCCAACCCGCTCAAGTGAGTGAGGGAAGAAAAGGAATGAATTCAGCCACAGTGTGACGAAAGGCTGGAGCATGTGCTCGGGATGTGTCTGTGAAAAGAATAAATAAAAATCGTCAGGGCAATGCAATTGGGAGAAGGTAGAAATGAAGGGTACAGAAAGCTTTCCCACTAAAAGCTCTATACATACTGTAACTCATCAATCCCCCTCCTCTCAGGCTTAGTAAACCTTTTAGCAAAATTCATGTTAAATAAACTTGTATCCAAGTATGAATATTTATTCATTAGCAGCAATCACTTGCTCCACTACCCGAGGAAACACGGAAGCCGCCGGTGGTGATCTAACTTACCCCCACAGCTGGTCTGCTTTCAAGCCCCGAAGAGATTTGTCAAAGGGGCGACAGGTCCCTGGGGGAGGGAGACAGAAGTCTTCCTTCTCAAGCAAATTCCCTGGGGCCCAGAAACCTCGAGAGTAGAACACTTTTCTTAGGGAAGAAAAGGTGGGAGCTCGGGAATTTTCTACTGCATCCGGGAGCTCTTCCTGCGGTCCTCACCGGAAGAGATGGGCAAAAAGTAAGAGGGATGGGTGGTCCTGGGCGTGGCGGGCAAGCAGCAGGTGAGGCAGCTTTCACTTGCTCGTGGGCTTTCGTAAAATGCCACATTGGTCCCCAAGATGTCACCGAGTTCTGTGATGACAGAGCATGTCTAGTTACAGCCCACCGGGACACTGCTCCAGCATTTGTCCTCTTGGGGATGAAGAACTCGAAAGTGGCTGAGCGTGAGTTGTCTTCTCTGCTGTCTACTCAAAACTGGCAGCTTCCACTTCTTTCCTATGGAGTTTCCTCAGAAAATTAAAAGTGGAGCTGCCTTAGGACCCGGCAATTCTATTTCTGGGAACTTGTGCAAAGAAACCCAAAACACTAACTCCAATGAATATATGCCCCCCAAGTTCATGGCAGCACTATTTACAATCACCAAGATCTGGAAGTAGGCCACGTGCCCAGCAGTAGATGAGTGGATAAAAAAAGCTGTGGTACATTTCCACAATGGAATACTACTCAGTCATGAAAAAGAAGGAGATCTTACCTTTTGTGGCAGCATGGATGGACCTGGAGAGTATTATGTGAAATGAACTAACCACTCAGAGAGAGACAACTACCATGTGAGCCCACTCATATGTAGAATCTAATGAACAAACTAACAAACAATATAGAAACAGACGCGCAGACACAGAGAACAGACTGACAGCGGTCAGAGGGGAGGGGTTGGGGGCTGGGTGAAAACGGTGAAGGGATTAAGCAAAGGAAAAACACACAGACAGACAATGGTATGGTGCTGACCGGAGGGAGGGAAAGGGGGGTGAGGGGAGGTAGGGGGGTAAATGGGGGACAAATGGAGATGGAAGGAGACGTGACTTGGGGTGGCGAACACACAATACAATATACAAATGATGTGCCATAGACTCGTACACCTGAAACCCAGATAATTTTATTAACCAATCTCACTACAATAAATTCAATATAAATTAAGAAAAAGGGGGAAAAAGATGGGCTTGTAACTTGCCAAATAACTTGATGTTTTGGTGCTCATATGTTTAAGGTCAAGCACCTTTTAGATAGGTATTTCTGTACTAATTTGAGACATATTTTTAATATTAAAGCGATAAAAGAAAATCGAAGGTTCCTGACGGTTATGCAATTGCAACGCTGCACCAACAACTCCACACTCGGCACTGAGCTCCCCTGAACAAGGCCTCGGCTTTTGTTAAGTTCCTTATGCTACAGTGGTCTGTTTCTAAAAAGAAACTTTAAACTTGATGAAAATTTAAACTGAAAAAAACGTGCGGGGCCTCAAGGGTCACCCCAGGCCCCCTACGAGCCTGTGTGCCATTCAGTCGTGTTTGTCTATTTAATGGCGCGATGCTTCTTCCAGCAGGTGGCAGTAGAGAGTCTTGTTCGAAATCAATTAGGAGATTTTAACAGCGGCTGGGGCTGGCAGACTGGGAGAAACGCCTCCAGGACAGGCATTTTTTCTGGTTTGCACACAGCTGTTCTGTGAGTCCATGGTCATGCCGAGCTGCATCAGCGATAAGAGGACTCTCCCCTAACATTCAGGTGCAAATTCAATCCTATGAGCCAGGCAACGGGCGAAGCTCCCCCGAGCCGCGGATATTCTTGTCCTGGAACGAGTCGGAGGAGAAGGGGACAATGTGTTGTTCCTTGAGGGAGAACCCTGTTATGTCCCTGGGGAGCGAGTGTTTTTTTTCGGATCAAGTTAACACAATTCTCAGAACAGAACTCATCTGTTAAACTCTAATGCTTGGTAACTCTCAACCCAAACTTTCACTGAATATTAAAGTTATTCAAGACAACAATGTCATCGCGATATTGACTTGGACCTGCTATTGCTTTAACTCAGAACTGGAGTCTTTCTTTTCACTTATGTATATGTATATATATACGTGCCTGCTATCTGTACGCATACAGGACCAGTATTGTTAGACAGGTGACTTAGAGACCCGGAACGGCCCTGTGTTGACGCATGCATGGTGGGTGGTCTGATACAAGTTGGCGTCTGTGTGGTGGAAGCAATGAAGTCCGTCCTGGGTGGACCAGAGTTAAGCTCGGAGGCTGACGTCAGCAGGGAGCCTGGCGCATGGAGGCTCGGGCAGCTGAGAGCTTCGAGAACACCGCCTCTTGGAAACGGGACCGAGACAATGTTGTAGATGTGAAGGGTCAGATGCCAGCCTCCACGAAAACACCTCCCACCAACATGCCAGCTCAGTGAGTCCATTAACTGAAGGTCACTGCAAGTGGCTCCTTATTTTAGCCGCAAAAATATCCACCTATTTGACAGAGCTTTTGCTGGCCGGGAGTTCTGGGCAGATGGGACCAATGAGTCTCGTTTCATACTAAGCAGCATTATAATCCACATTACACATAGTTGACAGGAGAGCACCTTCTTATTGGGTCATTTTCCTGGTGTCTTAAAAAATCTGAGAATGGTACAAATTAGACAGTTTGTACTTAATTTTCATCTTCGACAGAAGGAAAACTTTGAAAGTTTAAAGAATCTGTTTGCTATTGATTCTGTCTGCCAGTCGATAAGATCGACTTTCTTGGGGGAATTCTCTCTTCTCTCCCTACTCTTTCAGGATGTACACCTCACAGAATCCTGAAACGTCAAAAATATACACATTTCCCAGAATAATCCGTCCTTCCCTCTGTTACAGTGCCACCATGCACACACGTGTGGATTTTTGTTACTGTCTTTTCAGGATGTGTTTGATGCGAGACTGGGAGTGAGTGTGTGTTGAGGTTTTCCAGAGGCTGATTTCATTTGTTTTCCTTGGGTTTTTGATTTGAAAGCAACTAGTTAGCCAGATATGAGATTTTACGAAGTTGGCTGACTTGATTTTTACAAATAAGCATCTTCTCCCTCCAAAAACTGCTACCCATGAAAGGGCGGCCCCACCTCTCCCAATGAATTACAAGTCATCCACCATGAAAGGACCTCAGGCTTGCTTGGTTCCTGAATGTTCAGCAACTGCAGAGGTAGTGAAGGCAGAAATCCGTGCCAGTGGACAGAGAAAGGTTGAGGATAAAACAGGACGGGGGGTGTTTAGAAAGGCTCCGAGGCAGATGGGGGCCGATCCAAGGAGGAGCCCCTCGTTGAGGCCACCGAGACCACAGGGCTGCTCAGGTCAGTGGAGGTTCTTTGAAAGGTGTTGGTCGGGGTAGGACAAGGATGCATTACCATTTGCTGAGAATCAGCTGGACCCTGTGACACTGAGGTTCCTTGTGTATAAATTGAAGGCTCCCTGGATGCAGTGGACACACGCAGGGAGAAGTGGAGCTGGAGGAGAGAGAGGAGAGAGAAGCGGAGAGATTTACAACAAATCAGGGCAGCGGTACGGCTCTACTTTCCTCCTTAATGTGCTCCATGGGGCTGGAAAACAAGACTCTGTCATATAGATTCTCTTCACCTATTGCCCTACAATTGGTAAGAAGACCCCAAATGTAGGACATATCCTAAGACCAACGTCACCAGCAGGAGACAGACACGACTTGGGGGGTTCAGAGAGACTGAGGTCTAGGCCTACCATAGCCACCTCTGTGCCACGGTCCCACCCTGGTCTCTTCAGCCCACCGGGGGGTGACCGAGGAAAGAAGAGGGACCGACACCTGTGAGGCTTGGTGGGGCAGAGCATCCAGGCAGACGGGGCTCGGTCGCCTCTCCACAGAGCACCCGGGAGCAGCGCCAGGGATGGCCAGGGGCCTACAAGAGGAGGAGATGCCTCTTCTCTGCTGGCTGATGGTTCCTGGAAAAGGCTTTGTTCATCTGGCCGCCACACCTATTTGAGACAGAGAGTCAGAGGGAGATGGGGAGGAGGAGGGGGCGGCACAGCTGGGTAGCAGCCACACACCTCACAGGCGCGTGAGGTGGGCGTTCTGTGCATCAAGGGGACAATGAGGATGGTGTCCCAGTCTTGCAGGAGTGTGGCCTGAGAGGACTGCCCACGCAGCAGGGGCCTGCGAGCTGTCCCAGGAGGCAGGGACCAGGCAGGGAAGCGGGCAGCTGGGATCCAAGCTCCAAGGCTGCAAAGTCAGGAGGTTGGTTGGGTCTCCCAGCGACCCTGGGGACAGCCAGTCCTGGAATGCTTGTCACCAGAAGCACCTTTTCCATGACACCCATGAAACCAGCTTCCAGAGTCTGAAAGGAGGCGGGACAGTCTGTTGACGTCATCGTGGTTTTTGGTTTTCTGTTTTGTGTCACATCTACAAAGGGAGGGGATCATAACCGAAAGGCCTTGAGATCACCGTCTCTTGCTGCTTCAGTCTCCTTGGGCCCCGCGTCCCCTTGGGTTGAGTGGCTTTGGGACACAGCTGAGAGGAAGTGGGGCTGGGAACATATTTAGTTTGGGGTCAGCGGGATAGACTTATGTGGGTCGCAGTCACTTCTGTTCATAGAGTCCTGTTGGCCCCCTGGTTTAGAAGTGACTTCCAGAGCCACGCCCTCCGCTGAGCCAACTCCTCTGACGCTGTGACAAGAAATAAAAATGGACAGAGGCTGAGGCTTGGTGACGCCTCCGCCGCGCCCCCCGGTGGAGAGTGTGTGCAGAGCTCGAGAGCAACAGAATCGGAAGGGACAGAAACCAGAACCTAGAGGTTGGGTTCTCCTCCCAAATATTATGGCTGAAATTTGAAGAAACATAAATAGAGAGCCACCCTCAGATTTACTCCATATTACTAAAAAATAATTCATCAAGCCAAGGAAAGCTTTACTACACTATCAATAACTTTTAAAAATAAGGAACTATTTCAAAACCATTATTAAACTGAATATTTTCTATAGAAAATGAAATTTCAAAACTGCTGTTGCCTGAAGGTGTCAAAAGTAACAGGAGGCCCAAAAGCAGGAAAAAACAGTATTTCAAACGAGGGTTAAGCAGCTAATGATGAAAGTACTATGTTGTTTTTCTGAAACCTGTCGTGTTTGTGGTCTTCATCACCTTCTTAATTGTGAAATCCATTGTAATTTCTCATGCTGATGGCTTCCTTTCGTAGCTCATTTTGCAATTTTATTTTGTGGTTCTGTAAGAGGCCCCACTCAACCCGGAACCCTGGTGGTCTGTCCTGGAGAAGCGGCGATGGCCACTCAGTGTCGAGAGAGATGGTGATGGACAGGCGAGACCACCCGTGAGCCGCCCGACACTGCCCTGCACCTGCCCCCCCCCCACAGTGACCCCCGCTGCAGGCCAGAGCTCAGGGAGGTGGTGGCTGGCTGTGCCAGGGGCACTGATGATGGTCCCAGGGGACGACTCTGAAGTCTCATCTGAGTCATCAGTTGGTGCTTGGGGGCAACGGTAACTGCCACCTCCTAGACCTGAATGATACAGTCATCTCAGCAGCGGCTACGATGTGCCCACTTCTGCGCCTTTCCCGCAGCAGCTCACAGACCATCCCTGAGGCCAACACAGGATGTTCACTCAGACGTGGGTGGTCTACCCACAGGAGAGAGTCAGTGAGCTGACTGCCATCGGCATGCTTTTTCTCGAAAACAAGCAAGCTTCCAGCTTCACCCCTGACAGAACAGGGACCGTGCAACGCGGCGTGTGTGGGCCTCACCACCAAAGTGTGAAATGCATATTTTTGTTACCCATTTTAGAGATGAAGGAACTGAGGCTCAGAGGGGGTGACTCCAGCCAAACAGTTCTGGGGGGCGGAGACAGAACCAAGCCCGGCCTGCGTGATGACAAACCCGAGATCCTCCCTTCCAGCCGGTGAGGAAGGCGCAGCTGGTGAGCTCGGCTCTCCACCCAGAGAACGAAGGGCTTGCCTTTGCCAAGGGACCGTCACATTCCAGGGACTCCCAACCACTGGGGTTTCACTCCAACTTTCCCACTGAGCCTGTTGCTAAGACCCAAAGCATTCCCATAGCACCTTCAGCTTCACACAGCGAGACAACGTACGTAAATTATTTTAAAGGCCTAATAGATCTCCAAGGACACCCTCATAGATTAAGTGTCAGGCATGAAATATTGCGCTTCAACTCTGCGGGCCTCTCGGAGTGGAGGCGCAGGCCGTAATTGAGACCCCTGAAAAGCGCGATTTATGAGCCCGCGTTCCAGAGGCCGGTCATTTCCAGTAACCATTTAATGAATCGCGTGATTGGGCCCCGAGAGTGGACCCGCTTCCCATCCTGTCACCAGACGACAACATCCCGAACCATCAGATTCCGTTTGTGAAGGTGAAGGGTTTACAGCCGTCAGCTTGTCCACTGCAAAGTGCTCTATACCTCGGAAAAGCGGAGACTTCGGCAAGCCACGGATCTCATCTCTCCAAGGGTTCCTCCGAGCCCCTGCTGGCAGAGTGTGACAAGGACGGGCTCACCTGGGTCATGGGTCGCGTGGCACCTCAGGCGTAACTGGGTGGGGCTGGGGAGAGAAACGAAGGAGAACCAAGGTCCACCCCAACCTCCCCCCCAGCAAGGCCATGGGGGGGTGCCTCTCTGCTCACCTTCTCTGTGTTCAGAAACACGCAGGTGAAGGCCCGGGGGCTCAGGGCGCTGGGGGGCTGTACGCTGTCGGGCCTGGTGGCATCTGCTTGAAGCGCATCCCCGGGGACTCTGTGCTGGTGCCACTCCACAGCGCCCCCTGCTGCCTCTCCGCTCTTCGGAGCATTAGGGACTCCATCCAGTCCCTCTGGTTGTTACTGCAGTCTGGTTGACGGTCATTTCCAAACCCCCTTCCCAGACTGGCTCCTGCAGCTGGGGGAGGGACCGGGGGGCAGTGTTTCTCCTTGCAGAGCTGCGCCATTCCTGCACGATCCCCCGTGGCCGAGAGCAGGGTGGCTGGGCCACGGTGTGCGGGTGTCATGGTGGCCTGACATGGGCTGCTGGGACATGGGTGAGGGAGACTCCCAGGGATCGCTGTCCCCCCTACGGGACCCCAGGCCCCCAGGCATCCCCACGGCTCTCCTCTGGACCTGGGCAGGTAGCTCACCAGCAGCGCCTTCTGTTGTGAGGTTATTCGACCAGAGAAACAATCATTTTTTGACAGTTGCTGAATACCCTGCCAGCCAGTGGCCACCAGAAGCAAAGGGCTAGTTACTCCTTAGACAACTAACCTTTCTTTCCCTGTAGGTCACGCTGTAAGCCTCAGTCCCACTTCCCATTTTAATTGGAAAATGTAAAATCTGCCCCTCTATCCAGCGTTGGCAGCTGAGACCACAGTCATCCTCCTCATGCTTCAGCCTGCGCTGCAGGACGATGCCGCAAAGCTTCGGCTGTTCGCATTTTCCTTTTCCAAAACTGAAGATTGTGAAGTTGTAACGCTAGCTCTGCATAGGTAACATCGTTTAACACCAACCAAGGGACACCGAGGAGGGGCATCCGGGACTCTGGGCGGCTCCTGCCAGGGCCAGGGGGACTTGGAACCCACCGGGGCTGCAGGTGAAAGGGCGGAGGAGACCCTCCTCACTCCAGCAGCAGAAGTGAGCCAGCCGAAGAAGGGAGCCATTGCCGGGGGCCGAGGCATGTGGGGGTCTGAGTCGGTAACACAGGCCACGCGGTTCTCCGAGCCGCTGCATAAAGATGCAAATGGGGAGCGCCTCTGCTGAGCTGGGAAGACAAATGTGGAAATAACGGACTACGTTTAAGTTTTTTTTTTTTGTGGTTGGAGATCAGTATTCTCAAGCATACCATGTCTCTTCGTAGAAATGCATCCTTACTAGTGCAAGGATAAATTAGAAAAGAGGCAGCGTTTTTCTACATGGTAGACTTAGGGAAATGAGCCTTCTCTCTGACCTCAATAGAATAAAGGACCGTGTTTTACAAGGGCAGCTGTTCTCCATCACGTCATGAAGAGAGGTGACGCTGACGCTGAGAATCTCTGCAGACACCATCTGCAGGTGGGTATTCGGCTGAGTTCCAATTCCCGCCATCGCATCTCTCTGGCCTTGTAGGGATCTCTCAGCCGCCATCCCCTGGCACTGGGGTCGCGTAGCCCGCGGGAGGGCTGTCTAGTGTACTGGAATGTTCAGCAGCATCTCTGGCCTTCACCTGCTCGATGCAGTATACCTTCTCCCCACTCAGCCCAGCTTCTAGTTTGGACAATCAAAAGTGTCCCCAGACATTGCTAGTGTTCTCTCGGGACAAAGTCTTCTCAGCTGAGAAACATTAGCCCAAGTGATGCCTGGTGATTCATGTAGCTAAGAAAACAGAAAAATCTTGGGAGGCATGAGCTACTTGCAATAATTCGCGGCTGTGTGTCCCATCACTGGCTTGGTGACGAAAGCAGCGTCCTTCCGCAGGGCCAGGGGACCCCCTCAGGGTCAGCCTTGTCATGTGGTGCCTTTCACGGAGCACAGATGGATGCGTCATCGCCATGGTCCCACAGCTTCGCAGCCGGAATTTACGTGAAACTCTAAAAATACTGGCCTTTTCTAGCAAAATCATGTCATTCTGCTGGTCGCTCTTCCAAATCATTTTACAGACTGCCAGAGATGACACTTAAACACGGTAAAATCTTAGTGATCTCAAGGTATAGAAAATCACTCAATGTTCTATACACTATCCGGAGTGAGGATTTTAAAAATCTGCAAACAGCAGATGCAGAGAGACTTAGAACGATGCAAAGCTTAACCTCTTGTCATGAAACAGTTGGATGCCTGAGTTACCTGGGGCTCAAGGTGGGTGATGCCATGGAAACTGTTAAACGTGCGGGGGGTGGGGGGGAACCATGGGGAGGGGGGCGGGGAATGGGGACAACTGCAATTGAACAACAGTACAAAAATAAAAACGAAAAACATACATAAAATCCAGGTTTTAATTTTATAAGTTTACATAGAGATGCTTCGTGGCCAGGAGGAAACAGAGCGAACCTGTGTGGACCAGGAAAAAGGATTCCGGAAGGATCTATCGAGTTCAATAGCATTTCTCTTCCTTCAGAACCACATTAACTTCGGGGTTTATTTCGGATGCTGAAGGCAAGGGTTGGGGACAGTGACGTGCGCTGGGTGTTTTAGGAGGAATAGTATTAGAGACCCTTCCGAGTCTTTACAAGTGGAATAACATATCCTGAAAATGGAAAGCATCGTCACATAAAACCTGGAACGAGTTCTGTCTCTAAAGACACACGAAGAGTCCACCGTGCCCAGGGCAGAGCAGACGGATGTAGAGTGGGCGCTTATGAACCACGAAGGGGAACCCGCCAGCCGACTGGAGCAGGTCTGTTCCGGAGGGAGAGAGAGGGTAGGAAGCCGGGGTGAGCGGACAGAGCCGCCCTTCCCGAACCTGGCACGCCAGACTTGCTGCAGTGAGACCCGGGCGCAGATGCGTCATTTCTGGAGTCTCACAGGAGTGCGCACTGGGAGGAAATGGTATTTATTGGAAGTTTTATTGGAAGAAATCCACACCCTAGGTGGATGACTTAGCAGAGATACAAGTTAAAAAATAAATAAATAACCCTCCTGCTTCACCACCAAACATAAAATAGGAGCGGTTTTCTGTAATGAGGTGCGTCAGTTTTAAACTTGCTCACTTAACATCCCTGGCGATCTGCGCTTGCAGGAATACCGGTGTGTCTAAAACTGCTGCGCCCCCTTCCCCAGAGGGAATACTGCCGAATTCCTCATTTTTAAGTCACCAGGTGAATCCTTGGCTTAACCTATGGAAAGACTGGATCTTAGAGTGCAACGTGCACGTGTGTGCACGTGAATACACGGCCACACATGCGCGCACTTGCACACAGGCTGCCTGTTCGTTCCGCCCTTAGGAAAGTGCAACCGGTTTCCCAAGCTTGGGGCCAGGCTGGTAATTGAAATCACACCGCTCTCAGCCTCTCCACACGCAGGCGCACGGGTCGTTTCCTGCGATTGGCTGTCCCCGGAGAGACGCGCAGAACCGAGCAGGACCAACTGCGGCGCGCCACCTGAGCCCCGCGGATCGATGCTCGGGGCCAGCGGGCCCTCGTTAATGAGGCCACGCGGCCGCTGCAGCGCGCAGGGCCGGTGCCCGCGCGGAGGCCGTGCAATCTACTGGAAGACAAAATAATTGCCCCATGCGGTGGTACAAAGGCATCCGTGGGGTTGTGTGCACCTGAGAGCCAGCTTTACATCCTTACCCGGGAGAGCGCCTCGGGCGCACAGAGCACAGCGCCGGGTGCACCGGGAACAGGATGTGCTCAGCAGGCTGGTTCACGGAACTAGCGGCTCTGCGGTCCCCGGCACTGGCGCCCACCCCAAAGCTGGCCCTGGTCAGGGACGGCTGTATCCATTTGTGCTTTTCTGCAACCAAGCATTTTGCCAAATCCACAGAAGCAGGAAAAACCCCAATGATGGGATTTACACTGGCTGGATCCCGTGATTCCTCATTATTATGGGGGAGACTCAGTAGGGCGAACCCGAAAGCTGTATCTGGTGTACATTGAAGGGTTAAAGGGGAAATGGAGGCGTCATGCTGGAATTTTCTTGAACCTCCTTGGTACCAGTTACTAAATGATGAGGCAGTTCTGTCCTTTTGAAGATCTGTTTCCGAATGTTATTAAGATTTAACTGGTGGCACAATTTCTCTGGGATACAGACACGATGCAGCCCACCAGGAGGAATCCGGCCAGTGCGCAGCATGCAGGCCCCACTTCAGATTTCTATGTCACCGCTCACCTTAGATCAGGTGACAGGTGCACTGTGCTTGTCTCTCAGCCTTGGAGTGAGTCGATCCCTCCTTGGAGCCTGACATTTGTCCCTAACACGGGCCACAGGCTTGGAAACACCACCGTGTGGTAACAAGCAGAGCAGCGGAGACCCGAGCTGCCCCTCGCAGTCTGGGAGGGACGGAGCCTGAACTCCAGGCGATGGACACCCAGACCGGAAGCCGGGCGCTGTTGCTCCGGGACGGGAACCGCTGCCCTTGAACTTGGGCAACATCTCAGGGGTCTTTCCACAGCCCCCAGTTTTCTCGCCTTCCTGACGTTTTTTTCATCCACTCATTTCCCGCAAAAATATGATTTTTGTCCTATTTCCAGGCTGTGACCTTCAGCAAGTCAATGTTTTGAGGTTGATTTGCCTAATCTTGTTTAAAATGAGGGTCATCTCAACAACTACCTTATCGAAGCTTTTATGACGACCGGCAAAAGCACATGGAGGGAATGTGTCTCAGCCTCGGGCCAGGTACACAGAGCACCCCAGTGACGAAGACTCGCATGTGCGCCAGCTTCCATCCCTCCGAGCAGCGGGGACAGAGGGCTTCCCGGATGTGGGAGGAACGCCTTCCGGGGCTTTCTCCTTCATCTGCCCTCCTCCCAGGTACCTCTGGGCCACCCATTCATGAGTCCCAGCAAACCCACTGGGCTCCTGTGGAGCATCCCTGCCAGTGAACCACAGCCGAGAGCAGGACAATGACGGATAAAGCAACTGTCCTCACTTACCTGAGTTTCGGCTCTCTAGTGCACTCCTGGGTCTCCTCAGATGATGTCTCTGGAGTTGGCAGATGACAGCATGAGACTTGGAGCACAACCGGAAAGAAATCCGACTCCTGGGGACCCTGGGAGGACCCTGTCCCCTCTCCCTCCCAGGGACACCGAGCACACACATACGGGGACAAATTCATGCAGGTAGCGCGTTCATGCAGCGAGTACTTACTACGGGCCACTTCCTATCACTATGTCCCCGCCAAGCACTGAGGATGCAGTGGTGTCATGGCAGTGGCCCTGCTCTCGGGGAGCGGAGAACTTTGCGTGGCGAGCAGACTGTAAGTGACGGCAGGACATGGGACAACAAGTGATGCGGGTTGTGACAAGACCGTGAGCTGGGAGAGCGTGTCTGGTCAGAATGTCGGGGGACGCTGCTCAGGACGGGCCTGATGTTGGCTTCCTGTGACATTCGTTCTAGAAAATGAATTTTATTTTTTTCTGGATCTAGAACTCCCACAACCATTAAAATGGAGAAATGTCTCCTGAGCACTCAACTGAGTTCATTGTCATTCAAAAATGCTTTGTGGAAATAGCCTATGGCTTCCAACACACACGCGGATCTAGGAAAGGATGCAAAGATTGTCTTTCTGATGGCCGAGGTGCCCAAGCCTCCGTTCAGCTGTTGAGGATACAAGGGTGTACGTACGTGATTAAGAATACCGTAAATGTTGACCCCAATAGATATTCCTGAGGCGTTAGTAACCAGCCAGACTCGGCTGTCAGAAGCTTCCAGGGTTTCACTCACCCATCCATTCATTTACAAAAAGCATCACGCGCTTCTATGCCAGGGACCTAGGCAACCTGCAGCCCACCTCAGGCATCCCTGCCGATGGGGATTCTGAGCAGCGCCCAGGCCCTCCCCTGTCCTGGGCACCCCCACCCCACCCCAAAGCAGCCTTTCCATGAAGAATTGCATCAGATCAGAACAACTTAGTCATGGCTTCTCAGCAGACAGTAGACTACACGTGAGGGGCAGAGCAGTCACGCCGGGCAGACTTCTGCAGAGGGGACTCTGTGCCCCCCACCCCCGGGCTCTCAAATACCTTTCCTCACTCCAGCCACTGCGGAGACAAGCAGCCTCATGCAGGGGATGTCCCCGGCACCTGGGAGGGAAAGGTGGGTGCCCCGGGTGGCCATTTCCGTAGGAGACTGGAGTGGACAACAAACTCGGGCACAAATAGGAATGACGGTGGGTGGAGAAACTCAAATGGTAACCAGAAGTGGTAGGAGCTCCCGTTCCATAGAAAAAGTGAGCTTCTGATGCCCTGCAGGTTGGGAGAAGTAGCAAGAGAAGAAACTGAAGGAAGTAGAGAAGGGTCCCGGAGAGGGGTCCTGGCGGCGGCAGGTAGAATGGGCTCACAGAAACGACTTACCTGCCACTGCACGATGTTTACTGAGCGTCCCCTCGTACAGGACCCAGGACACAATCCTGAGCAAAATGTCTGCATATGTGGCTTGAAAATCACATCAGGAATAAACACATCTACACTTATATGAATCTAGAAATGCAAAGTGATGGCAGGAAAGAGACTTTATCTTTCCCTGTTTTTTAAAGGTTTTATTTATTTTTTAGAGAGAGGGGAAGGGATGCAGAAAGAGGAAGAGAAACATCCATGTGTGGTTGCTTCTCATGCGCCCCCCCACTGGGGACCTGGCCTGCAACCCAGGCATGTGCCCCGACTGGGAACAGAACCCACGACTGGCTTGCAGGCCCGTGTTCAATCCACTGACCTACACCAGCCAGGGGCAGAATTCACGTGTCTTGAAAAACAGATGCTGCAACAACACCGCGAAGTTTTTGGATTCATGTTCCATGGTGTTCTTCATCAGGGACGTCATCACTGGATTTTAAAGTTGCTGCCTCGGATTGGTGGGAACTGCTGCCGCGCCAACTAATGATACGTCAGCATAGACACCCATGCTGACTCTTCTAATTAACATGCTTTTGAAACAAAATTTATAACTATCCCAATGCCATCTTGTGCCTGAAGCGTACTAGCCCTTCGCTACCTCATCCTCGAGGAAGGGGCTCCCGTCCAGCAGGGCGCGCCCCGCAGCCAGGCCCGCCCAGTGGGCGGAGGCCACCGAGCTCTGTCCGCCCCAGCGTGTCCAGGCGTGGTGAGAACCCTCGTGGGTTCCGTGAAAAGAACTTCCAACTGGTCTGCAATGAGGTTAGCAGCACATTGCAGTGATGGGAATTCACCTGTTGCCTAAATCTTAGACTTTTTATAACTTCAGAGAACACTTCGCAGTCAAAGACAGAAAGCGACCTGTGGGAGAGAACCAGGCCCCTCGCCGGGCGCCTGGTTCAATGGGGACTGGAGGACCCACTTCCAGGGCGAGTCAGGACTCCCTGCTGCCCTGGACAGTTCTGGCTCTCCGGCGCCCCCCAGGGAACAGAGTGGGCACCATGAGCAAGCACCACATCTGAGAGCAGGGCGTTCAGTGAAACAAACAACGGCAGACGTTAGCGGAAAAATCACAGATACACACAAATTGTATTGTGCTTATCTTTTTAATTTTATATTTTATGAGGATATTATACAATTTTCAAAGCTAACATCAGAGTTTGTCTAGCATGTGTATTTAAAGCATAACGAAATAAAAGTATTTCACAAAAGACCACATTACAGTACTATTGAAGTATGAGGCATGGGATAATTATGCATGTGCAGGTTACAGACATAATACATTCATTTTAAAGGAAAAAAACATTTAATATGAGTAACATTTTGGTTAAAATAAATATCGTGTAAATGTTAACAGCAACACCTGCAGTATACTGATACAGGAAAGGTGTTTTGTAACGGTAAGGCATTCGGGAAATGGCTGCGGGGTCTCGCTGAACTCACAATCACTGCACATCACGGAGCACCACCGTCCCTCGGGGACGCCCTTCACCCACCACGCCAAACCTCAGCTCCCGGAACCGCGCCGCCCCACGTCTCCCTCTGGGGAACTGGTACCGGTGTCTACATAAGGTTTAGAATCAGATGGACCTTTCATTTGACTAGTTCTCAAATCAATTCAAACGTCCGACTTAATCCGTACAAAATTCACTTATAAACAGAACTGTATAAAGACATTTTATATGTGATTATACAAATTAAAACTTCTAATCAACTCCATAATTCTTTGAAGTGATCCCATTAGAAATTAAAATTAGTTTCTTACACAGTGGTTTCTTCAGGAGAGAATAAGAACACTTAGATTAAAAGAAGGAGAAGAGCCCAAACAGGAAGCTGCCCGTGTAGCGAGTGGGAACGATTTCCCTGACACGCCGCGCTGCCCCGCTCTGCCCTTCCGGCAGAGTCACTGCAGAGAAGAGCTGGAGTCTTGGCTTCCGCGTCACCACGAGGGGTGGGGCCCTAAATGAGATTCAGATCCACAGAGTTTTTAAAGATTGCAGGAAAAGGGGGGTTAACTATCCCAAGTGAAGGACATTCATCTCCGTCAACCACGTGACATAAAACTGCACATGGCACAGTGGGGGACACCAATGACTCTCATCCTCGCTCTGGAAACAAACTGTGGGTGGTCCGTGTGGGTGTGACCTGCCCTCCGCCACCGGGGCCTGGGAGAACAAGCTTCCGGCCGGAGGAGCAGGCAGGCTGCCCCTCCCCAGACGAAATCACCCTTGAGGCATGTAACCAATAAAAATACCAAGACTGATTACATTTGGGAAAAAGGAAGTTTATACTTTTTTGCCCTTTATACACTTGTAAAGTTTATAAATGACTTGAATGTATTCAAATTATTGCAAGAAAGATACTTACACAAAAGAAACAAGCCCGACGGTGACACAGCCAGAGGCTGGTGGCGTCCAAAGGCGAGGTCTCCGCTCCGGGGGGGTCACCCACCCCCAGGCCCCGTGGTGTGGCGTCCTTCACAGGGCTGGCCGCTTGGCCTCAGCCTCACGGGGCGGGAGGAACTGGGACCACCCACGTGAGGGGCTCTGCCCACTTCCTCATCCTCAACAGTCACCACCTCTGTCACCTTCGCTCCCAAGCACACACTCTGCTCCGACGCTTCTCAACAGAACCGTCAGGCTCACACATGCTCCGCCTGTGGGCTCGGCCTTCCCATCGCTTTAAACAAACTCTGAACCGGCCACCTCGGCACAGAACTGACACCATTCCCACGCTCACGTCCGTCCTTCCTCTCCGGCGGGACAACCGCAGGCCAGCAGGGCAGTCCAGGTTTTGAACAGTCTAGAAAGAATGTTTTCAATCCAGGAAAAGTGTTCAAATACCGAAAGCTTTTTAAGGGTATTATGTTGTCAGGCAATCTGAAATATTGGTGGGTAAAAGGCACATACAGTATAAATAAGAGAGTAACTTGAAGAATATAAAAAAATTTCTGAAGGGGACCAATCAGAACTTCACTAAAATCTATGAATAAAAACATATGCTTAAACTATAGCGTACAATTATGACTGGAGCATTTAAATTTATAAAGAGATGGAAATATAGTACTGCAAGATTATTTAAAGGATATTTTCCAAATGTACAAACAGTGATAAAAAACACAGAAGAGCCTGGGGCAATATGCAACCTTCAAAATTACCATCACGTCAGGCAAACAAATCCTTAACCACTTTTTATACGGATTCCTTTATACCGTTTTAATGCAAAGAGAGTATCAAAGATATGAAGACAAAACAAAATAACGTGAAAAACTCTTCAGTGTCTGACTCACATTGTGTCCCCAAATGTTTTCACATTTAAGAGTTGCATTTTCAATGTATAAGCGAAGAATTTTAAATGTTTCTCGGATAGTTTATGTTGACATTTCCCTTAAGAATTATTTAAGTGCTTAAGAACTAAAACACATACTTCAACTTTTAAAAATAAAACAGTCACCCAAGTTCACAACTGTGTTCATGTCAACTGCCCGTGGGGGACTGAGAGGCGCGGGCTGCGCAGGCGGGTCCGTCCCGGGAGCTCCGGGGCACCGCCAGCGGCTGGCACCGAGAGTCGATCTGAACACAATTTATCGGCACAGAACTCGAAGTCAGCGTACGAATCTTTAGCCCTCAACAGCCATCACGTTCCACTTACTCTCGCAGCATGCAAATTCGATCACTCCAAAGTCACTTGGGTTTTGCAGGAAGGCGACTTACACGGGTACAAAGTGAAGCTTGGGTGAAAACTGGTTAAGGATTGAAAGCGCACGAGCCCCGGGCACTCGTGCGACACCCGGAGGAAACGGGCGCGGCCTGCACAGCACTTCCCAGCGTCTCGGCGCCGTCCGCGCGCTCAGCTGCTCGCGGTGCAGGCGTGCATCCGCTTGGCCACGTCGTACACGTAGGTGACGTCCGGCCGCTTCTCGGGGTCCGGGTTGATGCACATGTTCACCAGCTGCCGGAGCTGCGGACACAGAGCGCGGCACTTACTGAGGACGCACAGACCCGGGGCGGCCCTGACTCGGGGAAGGACCGTCTCCGGCCGCACATTCCGGTGCGCAGAAATCCCTGCGGTGGCTGCCAGACACTGCCCGTTCCCCGAGTGTTCGAAGACGCGAATGCATAGGTGAGTGTGAATGGCGAGCAAGGGGCATCTCGAGAACCACCTGACTTCGCTCGCGCAAGGGATGTAAAACTGAAGATGACAAATGAACGAGAACAAACTCGACCTCACGGACACGGAAAACCGTGTGGCAGTCACCAGAGGGAAGGGGTGGGGACGGCGGGGGCGACCGAAGGAGACCTGGCGATGGGAGGCGCGCGCCCCGTGCGCACACAGACCCTGGCTCGAGGAACGGTGCCACCTGCACAAATGAATTAGCCAGAGTCACCCCAGCAGATTTAATTGTTTAAAAAGAGGTACTTTCTATAATTGGGAGCCAGATTTTTTTTTAGGAATAATTTAGATCTTTTGAAAATCTGCATGAACTCTTTCTGGCCAGTACAGTAGCAAGTTCTAAATTATCAAATTACTATAGTTTCTTCATAGTCATCAACTTTTACCATAACATTTTTTCATCCGGAGGGACCCGGAGCGCTGACAAAATCTGTGGGGTGGTCTGTGCGTCTTGCAGCGAAGCGCGAGGGTCGCCCCCGGAGGTGAGTGGGGAGCGGGGGTGGGGGGGTGGGGGGGAGAGGGCAGGGTCTGGTCCGCGGCCAGGACGGGGAGCGGAGACCCGGCTGCGGAAGGTCTGGATGCGCAAAAAGCCTTTACAAAATCTGAGAAGAAAAAGCTGCTTAATTCAGATGCTGGACGGGAATTTAAAAGGCAACACAGAAACGTTTAAATGAGAAAAAGCACGCAGAGTAAAAATAAGATGAATTGTTTATAGCATGTCCAAAGCATTACAAAATCATAAGGCATATGGAAGTTAATGACTATTTGTTGTCAATAAAGTGGAAAATACTAATATATTGTGATCTATGTATTTCTAAAGAAAATCAAAGCACAGAGGTCGGCACCCAAACCGTGACGAAAAAGCGCGTGGGAACAGCGGCTGTGGGCGGTAACCCGGCTGCCGAGTTCAGTCCCGCGCAGCCACGACGGTGGCTCCGCGTGCAGCACCGCCCTGGGTCACCAGCGCGGATCCCCGCGGAATAACGAACACTGCAGCGCTGGCAGCGCGGGCAGCGGGTCGTCTTCACCCCCGTCTTCCTCCCTCCGAGACCAATTACTGCGCCCACCTCCCCGACAGGCCCGTCTCCATCCCGCCAAGGACACGTGTTCGCGGCTGAAGCGGCTCCAACGCATTAACGCGCACCGCACTCGGCCCCGTGGGTATTCGCACAAAGGGACTCGGCGTGCCCGACCTGCACGCCAGTGTCCCGGGTGCGGGCGTGGGCGTGGGCGGAAAGGGAAGAGAAGCAACCTCGCCCAGCTGCGAGGTGACGCAACGTCTACGTCACAACCGAAGATCTGTCCGCGTCCTTCGAAAACTGGGCAAGCCCACGGAAGTCACATGGTTCCACAGGACCCCACAGGGCACGGGACGCAGGGCATGGCGCGGGGCTCGTGTCTCTAAGGAGCGAGTCCCCAGTGTCACGGCAGAGGCCTAAGTGGACAGAGGGCCTGCTTAGCTGTGCTTTTTAAACAAACAGGGAACATTCGGAGCTTCAAGATCAAATCTTACATGGCAACTTTAAGTGAGGTGGTCGGCTGGCATCTTAAACGATGAGAATATGAAACTTACCAAACCACTGTGGGAAAGAACCGAGTGCTATCCACGGGTCTGAGAAAACACGCAACGCTGAGATCGTTTGAGTAAGTGGCACGGTTATGTATCATATTTAGTATGAGTATATAGCTCTTTCTCGTCTTCCTTAGCACTGATTACAAAATTATAAGGACTACAAAATATCTGTGAAAACACGTTTACCTCCGACATAACTTGTGCCAGGTGACACATGGTCACCCGTTTAAATAGTCCTGGGACGGAGGAGCACCAGCCTCCAGCGCCGATTTAAATGACACTGTTTGCGGCCGGGTGGGAGCTCCAGGAACCTACGCTGCTCGACTGAACTCCGTGAATCCAGCGGCTGTGAGATGGAGCCATTTAGACTGCTCAAATGAATACAAAAGTTTTATAAATTTAGTTTAACTTCAAAATATGCCAACAAACCCATATCTGATACTTTTCCTCTTTTTTTTAATTTACATAAAGTAGCTCTTTTACAAGCTGACACAAGGGTCACGTGCTTTGTTGCTGACTTTTTGACTTTGTTAAAAAGCTTCTTTAAGCATATTCTGAATTCAAGTAGAAATGATTCGTAAGTGCCTGGTAGAAAGTCAGTTATCCTTTGTACAGCTTTCATTTCGCGTTTTCCTTTCCTTAAGGGAACGGTGAGGAGGGCACAGTCCTGGCAAACGCGAACACGCGTTGCTCCGTCTTGCTGGCGGACGTGTGTGCCCCGCGGGACAGGCAAGAAGAGCCCCCAGCCTTCCGTCTCCCCCTCCGCCCGCCGGAACCGCCCTGCTGTCCCCAGCGCCCCCCCCGCCCTCCGGCTCCCACTGCGCAGAAGCGGGTTCGGACGGCTGGACCGCCCCAGGTCCCTTTCTGCGCCCCGGTCCCCGCCTCTGTCAAACGGGAGTAAGGCCCTAGCCGGTCTCTGAACGGGAGCGCCCCGTATGCAGCAAGGGAAACGGTGCGCTCTGACGCTGACAATTGGGCATTCCAGTTTGATTGGAGTCCCCGTGGACTTACACTCTAAAATGACCTGCAGGCACCTGAAATCAGTTCAGTTGGATGAAAACTCAGGTTATTCCTGTTATTCACACAGAACCCAGCGTAGGAAAAGCGCCGCGCTTCTCTCTGCCCTTAGAGACAAAAGTGAGCCGGGACTGTGGTGCACCGGAGCACCTCCCCGGGTCGGGTCGGTGGGCGGGGACCCTCCG
>PVJI01008446.1:0-31942 GCA_004026765.1 Micronycteris hirsuta
ATATTTAAAGATCTGATTAATTTGGAGTTTATTCTTGTGTATAGTTCACAGGAATGGCTCTAATTTTAACTTTTTTCCCAAAGCAATCAAATTGTCCCAATTTTAGCTATTTATTAAAAAGCCTATCTTTTCCCTAGTTTTGAGATACTACCTTTATCATATCATACATTAGATTTTTATAAATAATTGAATCTATTTATGAAATTCCATTCTTTTCCATTGATCTTTCTATTCATGTGTCAGTTCCTTACTGTTTAATTATAGAAGCTATGTTGTATTTTTAATATCTAGTCTCTACTCAGAGTTTCCCTTTCTACCATTCTCCTAGCTATTTTGTGTTTATTTTTTTGTATGATCTTTAGGACAAATGTGTTCAATCCCATTAGAAGCTTATAGGGATTTTTATTGGAATTGCACCAATTAAGTCGAAGCTTCCTTACCAAAAACATATTCTCATTTATTATAGACCAAAGTGTATACTCCCCAAACATATATGTTGAAGTCCTAACTGCCTCTCTCCATGCAACTGTAATTGGAGATAGGGTGTTCAAAGAGGCAATTAAGGTTGAATGAGGTCATAACAGTAGACCCCTAATCTAAGAGGAATGGTGTCCTTATAAGAAAAGGAAGAGATACCAGGATACTCATGCACAGAGAAAGGCCAGGTGAGGCTACAACAAGACTATGGCCATCTGCAAAACAAGGAAAGAGGCCTCCGAGGAATCCAACTCTACTGGCACCTTGATCTTGGACTCTCAGCTTCTGGAACTGTGAGAAAATTAATTTCTATTGTTTAAGTCACACACTCTCTGGTATTGTGTTACGGCAGCCCTAGCATACTAAGATGTCATTTATTTAAATCTACTTATGTGTCTTTGAACAGCGTTTTTATCTCTCTCATCACACAGGTTTTGAAAAATTCTTGGTATACATATTCCTATATATTTTATCCTTTTGAAAAATAGCCCATTACTTAAAGGAAAAATCATATTCTCTTTTAGTTTTAACAAAGAGTATTTTCTTCCCATTTTTTAAATCCTCATAAAAAATACTATAGTATCTTTTGTCTGTATTTTCACACTCCTTTTGTTCTGAATTATTCTTTTCTTCCTACAGGTACAATATATTGAGATCTACTCCATCATGAGCTATAAAAACCAAGCAAAATCAAAAGCTTTGCATAACATTTTCACAATTCCTTTATATAGAACATAGTTCTTTGCAAATTTAATAGCTATATATAATTATTTCCATAGAGCAATGCATATCTGCAAACCAGAAATTCAGAGTAGCCAAATAATGGATGCTGTTAATTTAATCAAATATTTTTCAAGCACATTTGACCATGGAAGCTTTTTTTTTTCCCCCCCCTGCAGAAACCTGTTAACATCACATGAAATAAACACTCCTTGGGAATTTCTTTCCTTGTCCTTCACTTGAATCAGCACTTTTTAAGACTGCCAGTAATTCCTGCCATGGCCAGTGTGGCTCAGGTGGTTGGGCATCATCCCGTAAACCAAAAGGTGTCAGGTTTGTTCCTGTCAAAGCACAGACCTGGGTTTCGGTTTGGTTCTGAGTTTTGGAACAGACGAGAGGCAACCAATTAATGTTTCCCTCTCACACTGATGTTTCTCTCTCTCTTTCTCCCTTCCTTCCCCTCTCTCTAAAATCAATAAACATATCCTCAGGTGAAGATTTAGAAAAAGAAAAAATGACAACCAGTAACTCCTTATTGCCAAATGCAATGGGCTTTTTCAGGTCGGATTCTCTTTGCCTTGTTCCCAGTACTACGTACTGTTGGCTGAGACTTAGGTTTTAAAATTCTGCTACCTTAGATTTGGTGGTCATGGACGCTCCCAGCTCTCCTGCTACCTCACTGATCTCATCTTCTTTCTCTCTTTTGCTGGATCGATTTACTTCTCTCAACTCCTAATGATGGATTTTCCTAATTATTACTTCTTCTTTCTTGACTTTTGTCTATGCTATCTCTCAAGCAGAATAGAAAGGCTACAGGATTGGGAGCTTAAACTCAGTTTTACTCTTTTATCTACTTGTGATATCAGGAATTACCTCACCTCTCTCCTCTGAGTCATTGTTTCCTCATCTTTAAACAGGAAGATAGTATGCATACATACTCTGGAAGACGTCCAAGAAGATTACATGAGGCAGAGTTTGCAGAGTGCCCAGCTTTGGTAATGTGGACCTCAGTGAATGCTAATCCCCACCTCACCCCAGCCACTTTCCAAGATCTGTGTGGTCAGTCTATTACTTCCCCATAAACTGGTTTCTCCAGGGAACTCCAGAATCTCTTCTCTGTCTCTTTTCTGCCTCCACCCTCGATGACTAGAATTGGTCAAATTCTAGAAAGCTGTAAAGGATCACAGTTCCACAGAGAGAACATTTTAAGGGGTAAGGGACTGACGTCACCTATAGGTGGTCGGCTACAGTCAGTGGCAGTGTCCAAGAGTAGCTTGGGGCAGGGACCCTTATTTTTCTCATACTCTCCATCACCATCTCTATCCACCATTACTTAAATTTTTAAGTAATAATTTTATATGAGCAATTGATATTTTGTTAATTTTATATATACCATCAATAAAGGCATATTTTTAAATTTTTGCTTTTTTTATTATTCTTAACAGAGAGGATATCCCATGCCCTGACTCTCTCTGTCTCCCTAGGCATGTGTATCTATCAGCACTCCTCTTCATACAACATATTGTCCATCTCTTCCTCTTCTATTTCTTCTCCTTTTGTATTTTGCTTCCTTATAATCCATCTCATATGAAACTATTAAAGAAAAGTCTTCCTAAAATACAGTTTCACACACATCGTGTTCCTTTTCACCAAAACTTTCCATCTCTTCCAATTACTCAGGGAAAAGAAGCAAGTTCCTCTTCCAAACCCTTTGCAATAGGGTCCCAAACTACTCATATCTCATAGTTCCCCATAGCTCTCCATAGCCTCCATATCGGCTCTGGTCAAATTGAATTATTTGTGGCTTCCCAAACTGTTCACACCCTTTTTCTCTTCTGGTTCACTCTTCCTGGATGCCTTTTATCACCAGACCATTTGCCTTTTGAAATTCTCTCAGTCCTTCAATGTCTATCTCCAATATCACTTCTTTCAAGGCGGCTTTTATGCTGGTTTTAGTTAATAGTCAATTGGTTTTTTAAATGTATGTATTTATCAAAAAAAATATTTTCTATCTAGCATTTGGAATAAACTGTTACAGAGAATAAAATAACTTCCATCTCCTAATTTATTGTAAGGGCTTGATACTTTGGCCTCAGGGAATCCGACTTAATGTTGGTAGATCCTAACCTTATTTCCAAATAGCTGTGCAGCCTTGGACAAGTAATCTTTCTGACCTCAGCTTATCATCAATAAAATAGGCAAAAAAAAAAAAAAAAAAAAAAAAAGTATATTCACCGGAGAATTTCTATGAGAAATAAAAATAATCTTGCACATGGTAGCCCATTTGCCATTGTTGCTGAATGTATTTAATAAATGTCTCAGATGAGTTGCGATCCAAGAGAGACCAGATTTTAATCTCTGCTCTATCAACACCTTGGACACCTCACTTCATGTCTAGGCCGCCCTCCCTTTCACCGTGTGTAAAGAGAAGCGTTGCTGCCCATGCCCTCTGACTCTGAGTCAGCCTGGGCAGCTAGTCTCTCTGCTGCCGTGTCCAGGGTTTAGGTCCATACTTTGTGTGGCCACTAGCTGGCAGGATTGCCGCATGGTTGCTTGGCCACTCCCCATCTCCACCTCCATCTCTAGAAGGACTTGCCTTGGGGACTCTGGACCAAAACAAACAACATTCCAACCTGGCAGAAGCCAAGGCTCTGGAGAACTGCCTTGCCATATTATAAAAGGAGAAAGGGAAGCAAAAGTCTCCAAGTGCTTTTGAGCAAAGAAGATCCTTTGACTAGGATTCTAAGGGACGTTCCAGCTGGCGTCTATCTCTCCAGCCTGTCTACCACTTGGTAGATGTCCCTGTAAAGAACTATAGGTGACTCAAGGCCAATACAGGGGCACCCTCTGGGGAATCTGAGAAACATGCTTCTTTTAGAAACCACATATCATGCCTCATGAAATACATGTGAAAATTTGGGATTTGGACTTGGATGCATGGGGAACTCACTTTAATTTCTCCAATCCTCACTTTCCTCCTTTGTAAAACTGGTATAACGCTGGTCTCTGCTTGTCTTGCCTCCCAGTGTTACAGGCAGTGTAGAGCCCTGGAAAGAAGATGGGCTTTTGAGCACTCAGACTTGCTTTAAATCTTGTTCTTGCCATTTACATGAATCTGAGAAAGTTTTCTAAGTTGCCTCATCTACCAGATGTAAAATCTATTCATTTCACAGTTTTTCTGAGAATGAAAGTAGCACATAGAGGTGCTCAATAATATTCATTCCCCTCGGTGATCAAAAAAATACAAAACAGCATGATTCCATAGTCATTAAAAATTTGTACACATGCATAAAAAGACAAGATCAATAAATATCAAACTCCTAGCCTTTATCTCTAGTGATGAAAATTCAAGTAATTATTTTCTTCTTTATACTTCTCTGTGGTTTCTAATTTTCTAAATTAAAACTTTATTACCATTGTTACTTTTGCATTGTGCAAGAATATTTATAACATAAGATCAATGATTTTAACCATTTTTATGTGTACAATTCTGTGACATTATGTATGTTCACATTAATGTATAACCATCCATTCCCAGATTCCTCCTGTCATCCTAAGCAAAAACTCTGCATCCGTGCATCATAACTCTCCACTTCCACTCCCTTTGCCCCTGGTAACCACCACTCTCCTTTCTGTCTCTATGAACTTGACCATTCTAGACTCCTCATAGAAGTAGAATCATACAATATTTGTCCTTTAGTGTCTGACTTATTTCTTATTTCACTTAGCATAATGTCATCAATGTCCATTCATGTTATAGCATGTAACAGAACTTCCTTCTTTTTAAGGCTGAATAATATATATATTTATATATTTGTGTATATAGGTATATATACACACACACACGAGGTCTGTCCAGAAGGTATCCAGCCATGTAATATGAAAAATAGAGACATTTATTGAAGAAGATACAAGAAACATTGTACACAGGACAATGACATCTCAGTCCCCTTCAAAATAGGCACCTTGGGACCTCACACAGTTCTGCTAGTAGCCATGAGCTGCCACATAGGATTTTCCTGAATCTCACCAATGGTCTGAAATCTCTTCCCTTTCAAAGGTGATTTTAGTTTGGGGAAAAGCCAAAAGTCACAAGGCACCAAATCTTGGGCTCTAGGGCACTGAGACACTTGGGTGATTTGATGTTTCACAAAAAAATTCTGCATGAGATGTGCTGCACGAGCAGACACATTGTTGTGATGAAGCTGCCAATCACAGTTGCCCATAGCTGCAGCCTTCTGAATCATCCGAATAGTTTCTGTGGAGGAATGTTCAAGCTTCACACAAAATTTGATGAAGATTTGTTGCTCTACTCGCTCAGTCATTTTGAATGTGATGTCCACACAGTGCACATGCTCACTCAACTGCGTCTACCACCCCTCTGACTAGTGGACTGAAGTCATCATTGTTCACACATGCGCATTCCAGTCCACTCTCCTTGGCTGCCAGGTTACATGGATGTCGCACAAACTGTTCTCATTATATGATCAAAGGCTGGACTTTTCCCAGACAGACACTATATATATTGTTCTTGTTCATCCAAAATATATATATGGATATTGGTTATCCAAAATCGATATTGGATTGTTCCACTTTCTCACTATTGTGAATAATATGAACATGGGTGTACAAATGTCTGTTCCAGTCTCTGCTTTCAATTTTTGGGGGTATATAACCAGAAGTAGAATTGCTGAGTCCGATGGTATTCCATGTTTAATTTTTTTGAGAAAATGCCATATTGTTTTTCACAACAGCTGCACTATTTTACACTTCAGTGGTTTTTTCTTTTAATAATGGCAATCCTAATGGGTGTAAAGTGGTGTCTCATCGTGGTTGTTGCATTTACCCAATGTGCTGATTTGCATTTCTCTAATGATTAGTAATATTGACTACCTTTTCAAATTGTCAAATAATTAAAACATTCTACCAAACAGGTGGATGTATTACAAAGTAGAATGTAACATTTGTACAAATTTCAAGCCAAAACACAATTTCAAAGAAATTTCCCATTTGTGTAGGCAGCTTTGGTCTACATTCCTAGATTCCCCAGGGGTCCTCATTCATTCTCCACCGTGGGGAAGGGCCAGGCAGTTTGAACAGCCTCTGGCCCTGAGTTCACACGTAGGGGGGGCAGGGTTGGAAACAGTCCACAAATGCCACTGCTGCCTGACCAGACGACATTTAATAAGACAAAGTTTCCAAAGGAAAGTCAGCCCAAATTCAATTCAAATCAATTCAATAAACATGTAAGTCACCTGAAAGCTGCCCTGCATGTGACAATGATCAAGTTATTCCTTGTGAAGTGGTGAGACAGACGTTGAGCATTTGTTGCTGGCCTGATAAGTATTACCAATGTGGAAGTAGAGTGCCAGGAGGATTTAAACTAAGAAGTTCAGGAAGCACAGAGCCAGACACTGCGCTGAAGTGCCAGGAACTCCAGAAGGAGGAGGACCAGGAGCTATTCCCAAACATCTGTCTGTGGGCAAAGTGGTAGCTGATCAACAGTAAAAAGAGAAAAGTAAGGAGACTCTCATGAGTTTTTCATAAAGCTAAATTTACCCATAGAGGAATTAGCATTAGAGAGTAAGTGTCCTTTCTTTCCTAAAATGAAAAATATTCTTAATAAGTGCAAGAAAAAGTGCAAACCCACCTCATTTCTTCGCTTTTGTTGTAACTTTTAACTGGTCTGTGACATTTCAGTACTCCCCAGCACTCTAGGAACTCCTGGCTAGGAGCAAGCCGTGGGGTCTGCTATGGAGAAGGGCAAGCCAGTCGTGTTGAGTTAAGATCTGTGGAAGACTAGGTCTAAGATGACTCTCACAGACTCCAGGCTTTTCCAGAGAAGCCCTTTGTATGATATGTGGCCCCTTTCCCTCTCCTCCTGAGCGAGGCGCAGGGATTTAAGCAGGCAGAAATCTGCTGGTGTCTTTTGGACTTATCTGATCCAACCTCTAGAAAGAGGCTGGCAAACTCTTTCTGTAAAGGGCCAGATAGTGAATGCTTTTGACTTTTTGGACTGTGTGATCTCTGTCATGACTCTTCAATACTGGCATTGTAGCACAAAAGCAGTCTTAGACAATAATACATAGACAAAGGGGAATGCCTATGTTCCAATGAAATTTCATTTACAAAACAGGCAGAGGGTCAGATGTGACCCATGGGCCATAGTTTGCCAAGGACTGTTTTAAAGAGCAGAGAGGGGAGCCTCATATATCCCAGATCCAACTCAGTGGTAAAAGTAGGACTTGGTCATTTACAGACAAGAAACTTGTGGCATAGAGAAGAAATGTGTGGCTTTGGGCTCAGCATGAACAGCTGTCTTCTGAGGATCAATATCATCATCACTGATAGAATTTTATAACTAGCTGTGATATACCAAGTGATACACTAAGTACATCACGTGGATTATTTTATTTAATGCTCACAACCACACTAAAAATAGGTAGTACTATAATTTCCACTTTATAGCTGAAAGAATCAAGGATTAGGGAGTTACATGACTTGCTTAGACACAGTGAAGCCCAGAGTCCCCCAAGCATCAGAGCTGTGTGGTTCGTAAAGCCGAAGACATGGACGTTTGCTTCTAGCCATGATGGAGGACATGGGACTGGATGCACCTTACCACCTAAACAACTGAGAAACTGAACAAAATCTAGGAAACAATAGTTTTAGTCACTCAGCAACAGACAGAGCAAGAGAGTGATCCCTACAAGAAGGTAAACAAAGAGGTGAATCCTAGGATGTGCCAGCACACTGTCTGCAGAGAGTTTCAAGGCTATACCAGAGGCAGGAGGAACAAAACAGATCCCAGGATTTGAGGACATAATGTCTGGAGCTCTGGGAGGCCCAAGCAGGGAAATTTCCGGATAGAGGTACCCTTGCATCTTTAGCTGAGTGCTAATCAGCACATATGGGTAGATAAATTATTGATGCAGGAAAGGACCATCCGGTGGCATCGCTACCCAGAGGTCACCCAGGAATGGGAATATTTGACATTCTTGCCAGCAAGAGGAAAGTCTCCTGATCCACGCCTCCTGGAAAGGTGTTTCCTTAGTAGTGGCGCTAAGCCAGCCCTGTGTTAAAGGCTGTTCTGGACTTGCCTAACAAAAATTAAAAGCAAGTCAAAAGGATCAATTTGTTTCCAAGTAACTCATACTGCATCCCCCCTAAAAGCCTAAAAGATATTTAAATGCTTGGGGAAAAAAATCCACACACAACATACAATTTACAATGCCAGCCACCCAATAAAAAATTAATAGGCATTCTAAATTCAAAGTAGGGAAATATGACCAAAAACCCAAAGGGGTAGGGGCTGGGGGAAGTCAATAAAAACAAATACATAAATGCCACAGATGATACAATTAATAGATAAGGATATTAAGACAGTTTCTATAAATATATTCCATATGTTCAAAAGGTAGAAGAAAGCATAAGCATGATAAGAATGAAGGGTATTTTTTTAAAAACCCATATAAAACTTGTAGAGATGGAAAAGAAGCAGTAACAATACCTAAGATGGAAGGCCGCACAACCAGTAAGCGGCAGACCTGAGACTCCAACCCTCGATTGCCTCCACGTTTGGTGTTCATTGTATCTGTTTCATAGCAGAGGAGACTGATAGAAAAGGCAAACCTAGCACTGTTTTCTTTAACTGGCTCATACATGTAAGTAATTTTTTAAAAATTTCCCTGAATATATTTGAACTATCTTCTGCTTACACTGCACAAGAGAGAGCAGGGCTCAGTAGACACTGCCTTGCATTATCTGTGACAACCAAAGTGGGGGGCACTAGCGGGGGCGGGGGGGCATTGCCACACAGTGTAAATCAAACCACACCTGGATAAATTTGCTTTGTTTTCTATTCTGTGGAGAACACATGTACCTTTTTTTAGACAAACATATATCTGATAGAAGTTAATATTCTACCACATTCTACCATATTCTACCACAGTGTGGCTGGAGCTTATGTTTTGGCTTTTTATCATATTTTCAAAAGCAATATTTTCAAGAACAATATTTAACCAGTAAAAAGGAATAAGTTTTTCAAGTCCCTTTTCCATGTTTAGTTGCACTTTACACATTACTAATTATACCTGGGTTTATCTCTTCAGAAAAAGCAGACTAAGTAAGACTGAGGTTCCTTACATAATGCATAACATCTTAAAATTAGATGCAATCTCAAAGATCATCTAATCCTCCCCTGTCATTTTACAGATGAAGAAAGCAAGGCCACACACATAGATAATGGTAGAGCTGGAACTAATACCTCCACTGGCCAGAGAACTGGAGTATATGTGGGAAGCAATGGGTTTACCTTTTAGATGCTGTAGGCTGGTAGCCCAGAGGATTAGATGAAATAATGTATATTGCATTAACTTTACATTTATTTAGTGGATGCCCCAAAGAAAGGACTTACTGAATAGATTTAATGTCCCCCAGAACTTGTTGACTAGTAGCCTCTCTAAGGGATGAAAACCAGTTGGAATCTAAAGCAAATTAGGAAAAGTCAGCCGCCCTAAGATCCTAGTAAACAAGCGTGTATTCAAAGTCTAGACAAAGTAATGGAGATGAAATCTCAGAAAAGTCTAACTAAAATACAATGTGAGGGAAGAATAGCTGTCCTATGAATTTTACTGTGACCTTCCTAACAAAGGATGACAATAAAAAGGGAGGCCTAGCCTACATGAAGACTGGAAAAGGGTGATGACGGAACATGAATTGGTCATATTGTTCAATCTCTGTCCAAAGGAGGCAATGCCAGGAGCTGGGTGACAGTGGCTGTTATTTTCACCCAGGAAACTCTTTGCTCTCTGACTCTGCGCTACCCAAGCCCCTTCCTGTGAGTAATATATGTTAGGACAATACCATTGCCTTCTCGACCTCAAGACCTCTCCTTTCTTCTCTCCTCCCCTTTCTTTTCCTCCGTTCTCCCTTTACCTTCCCCCCTCACCGCTCTATCTCCTAGTACCACCACATTCTGGGCCATGCACTTTGCCAACACAAAGCAAATTCAGCCACTTTGCTACGATAGGAGAAACCAGCCTTAGAGGAAACCTGATGTTGTAGAAAGAAGAAAGAAGGCTTGTGAGCATGGACATGTACACACACACACCCCCCAAGCAAACAAACACTAACACCAGAATTTGATAATGTCGTAAGTGCCTAAATCAATCCAACTCGATGTCTCGCACTATATTCCGATTATATAAACCACCAACTCTCCTCATTCATGTCTTCTATTTTGAATTGTAGTTTCTATCAATTGCAACAGAATCCAACCTGATGAATCAAAATTGGTTTATTATGAGGACTTTTCCACGTAATCAGTCAACATATTTATGTGGTCTACCTGAGTTTTCAAATAAAACTAACAAATTAGCATTAAGCTTTATGTTTTGGTCACATATGATTTTGGTTACAGGGGTGTCCAACCTGTGGCCGGTGGGCCGCATGCAGCCCAGGATGGCTGTGAATGCAGCCCAACACAAAATTGTAAATTGCTTAAAGTATTATGAGATGTTTTTGTGATTACGTGTCACAATGTATTTAATGTGTGACCCAAGGCAACTCTTCTTTTTCCAGTGTGGCCCAGAGATGCCAAAAGTTTGGACACCCCTGGCACAATTCATTTACCTATTGAATGGGATGTATCTTCTAGCCTTGCTCAGTGAATAATTTCTAGCAATGCCAACAATTTCCCATTTCTACAAATCTAAGGGCCAGATCCTAAAATGTAGCCACCAGGTTCTAGGGTGGCACCTCGTGCAACCTGGGCGACTATCTCCTCTGTTTATCTCAACTCTCTCCTTTACAAAGCCCAGCTCTCATACTCCCATTACAGTGCCCTCTCCACCATGCCACATGCTCATTACGTGGTTAATTACATCATAAGCTTGAAAGTAATAAAACAGCATTTCTTACTTTTTGTTAATTTAGATAGGCCTTCCCTCCAATTAGCACAAATCATTGAGGTTTTATTATATGCATATATATGTGTTCTGTCTGCAAAGTTTCATTGATGAATAATGACTGTACAGACACCCACAGACCAGATGGAAATGACTGGGGACCATTAAATAAAACACTGTTAGGTCATTTTCAGCATGTAATCAGCAACAATGGCTGTGGTTAGACTTGTTATTTAAACAGATGGAGGAGAGGATGACTCACTGAGTACAAGAATTATTGAAGCCTTAGGTATGCCAGCACAGAACTTGAAGAAATAAGTTTGGCCAGGTAGCTCATTTGGTTAGAGGATTGCTCTGATATGCCAAGGTTGTGGGTTCAGTCTCTGGTCAGGGCACATACTAGAAGCAACCAATGAGTGGACAAATGAGTAGAACAACAAAATCAGTTTTTTTTTTCTTTCTCTCCTTCTCTCTCCTTCTCTCTCCCTTTCTCTCCCTCCCTCTCTCTCTCTCTCCTCCCCCTTCCTCCTTCTTCTCTCTCCAGGATCAGTAAGGAAAAGAAAGAAAGGAAGAAAGAAAAGAAGGAGGGAAGGCGCTTGGGAACTGCTGAGCATGGTTTGGGAGGTGCCCTGGATTAAAGGGCCTTTCCTCACTGCATATTGACTGTAGCTTGAGTTCATGAGAAGAGATTCCCCTTCTTTCCTTATTTTCCTTCCTCCTTCCCACTTTTTGTTCTTTCCCTTATTTTCTTCCTTCCTAAAAACATTTCTTGAACATCAAATATGTCAAATATGTGCCACCCCCTGGGCTGGGAATGAACAAAGACATAATCCTAATCACTGTCACAACTATTTCCTGTTTTTGTAGCCTTGGTCAAGTCGATTAACTTCTAGAGACTAAATTTATGCATTTAGAACTAAAGAAAGCATATGGCATTTGTTATCAGAAGAATCAGGTTTAAGTCCCAGCTCCACCATTTAATAGCTGTGTGACATTATATGGCAAAACTCTTGAAGTCTAGGAGCCTCAAGAGATTTTATGAGGAACAAATGAAGTTTAAAAAATGAATAATGGTTAGAAAGCAGTTAGAATTTTCATTTTGTTTTGGTTTTGATTGCAAAGGCCACCTCTAGAAAAGGAAGAAATTTACTTTCAGGATTTATACTGTCTAGAGCAGAAATGGGAAGCCATGAGGACTCGAAGTCTCTAAGCACCAGACAGTTCCCTCAAACTCTTTCTCACCTCATCGCTGTTCCTCTCCATCTGTTTGGTTAGCACTCACTGTGTAATCTAAATGGAATCCTGAGGTGAACCAATCTAAATGATTTAGCAAGTCATTACAGCCTCTATGAAACAGGACCCACCCCCACCCCCCCACCCCACCCCACACCCCCGCTGCACACACATGATTATCTCCTAACAGGGTAAGGATGGACTAGCTTGGGGCCATGTTGGCCCAATCAGTGGCCACTTCTGCTCAGAGAACAGTGAAGCACTGCTCTACTGGTTAGAGGGCTGTGGATGTGCCGAGGGTTATTGTATGTGGCAGGAAACACCACTGCCTCTTCCAAAATCAGGCAGGAATGAATGAGCCCACTGTACTGCATTGAGAAAGAAGTAGCAAGTAGAAGCAGCCCTCTGAGGGTATGATTAAATGATGTTACACAGAAAGTGCCATGGCTTAGAGAGATTAGGTTCCAGTCAGAAAGTAACTCTTCTCACTAAAAGTTTCCTTTCATTATAGCAAGTTGAAGAAAAAGAAAGTTAGCATACATGCAGGGCACTGGGATAGAAGAGGCAAATGCAGTCTACAAACTCAGCATCCAGAGTGTGGAGATGAAATGAAGAGAAGCAAAGATGAAAAACCTTGAAACCATTCCCACAGTAAAATGTAAAGGAGGAAGCCGGCATTTTTGCAGCAGGTTTAGAGGGATACAGTCTCCTCAGCAATATTGGTGATAAAATTTGAATTCTGAGTATAAACATAAGCAATTACTACTAAGTACCCTAACAAATATGCACAGAGTAACTTGGGTGAAAAGGGAAGTGGGACTCCAGAGGAAAATCAAAGGAACTTAGAAGAAGACAAATTTAAATGATTCAGACTAAAGCTCTCCCTTCAACAGTACCAATCTATTATGGATTGAATTGTGCCTCCCTCAGAAAAAGGTATGGTACTGCTCCCCAGTACCTCAGATGACCTGATTTGGAAATAAGGTCTTCACAGAAGTAATCAAGTTAATTTAAGGTCACTAGGGTGTCCTTAAATGATCTAATACATTTGTTGTCCTTATAAAAAGGGGAAATTTAGACACAGAGACAGACACACATAGGAGGAAGACAACAGGAAGACATGGTGAATATACCACCTACAAGCCAAAAATTGCCAGCAAACGACCAGGAGTTAGGGGAGAGTCTTGGAACAGATTCTTTCTCACAATCCTCAAAGGAACCAATCTTATCAACTCCTTGATTTCAGAAGTCTCCTTAGTTTCTATTGGTTAAGCCACCTAGTTTATGGTAATTTGTTTATGGCAGCCCCAGAAAGCCAATTCACCATCTAAGGAAGTTTACTACTTCCTTAGGGAGAAGGAGAAAAGAAAGTAACTATCAGAACTCCTTGATAATTATACATTCTTTTTGCCTAAAAATCATCTTAACATACTGCTTTGATAAATGTATAGGTTCTCAGTCTCTAACATAGATTCAGTCTTTGAATCATCTCCTTGCAGCCCTGAGTCAGGAAGCTCTCTAGAATTGATTGTAAATATCTGACCTTGGTGTGTTCTACCTGAGCACTGCAGTCAAGACTGTAGTGGTTGCAGTAATCGAAAGCAGAATTCCTCTTTAAAGCAGAAGGACTCTTTAATGTGGCTTTTGTTTTTCTATCCAGGTAGGCTATGTGATACAAAAGCACTCTACAGACTCTGAAATACTATTAAATAGCAAAAACATATATCCCACTGACAAAATTATTCTATTTTATGTCTCTTCCTTCTAGACCAGGACAGCTGCATGAAAATCCTATAAAAGTCCAGAGAAGTCTTCTTAGGAACATTAGGAAAGAATGCATATTGTTTCAGCAGGGCACTAACGGCATGTCGAAAACCATGGGGAAAATTCTGTCCAATAGCCCCAGAATCATTTTCACGGTAACCCACAAAATCCCCTCTCAGAGTCCACTTCCACTCCCCCTCACTGCCCCTTATTGATGAGTTACAGGTAGTCTCTAGGTGACAGAGCTCGGCAGGCATTCCTCAGTATCTCCACTCCTCTTCTTAGTAATAAGCCCACAGATTGTCATCTGGAAGCCTAACCATCTGAAATAAAGAGAACCTTTCAACCCTCTGCATATGTGTTCCCACGTGACTAAGTTCTGACCAACGCCATACAGAAGTATTGGCTGGTTTTCATGTCCATAAAAAGGGAAGCTATGTAACCTGTATCCTCTTGTCTTTCTGATGTTGGAATGTAGACATGGTTTAGCCCTGTAACGTGATCCCCAAGTCCTCTATTGAGGAATGGTGTGGCAACATGATAAAGGGGCCTCAGGCCTTTCCACTAGGAGTGTTTGCTTACCCCGAAGCAAGACAGAATTGTAATTCTGTATTGTTTAAATCATGGTCATACTGGGAGTTTTGTAACATGCAGCCAAAATTCTTCCTGATTCCATGCTTTTGAATACAAAAAAACAGAAAATTTGTATCTTGGTCATTCAAAGAATACAGAAACTTATATAAGGAGAAATCCAGAGTTCAGGCAGCCGTAGGACTGATAGTTTAGCAATTCAACAAGCTCAAAGGACCCAAATTTTGATGCCTTTCTGGTCTATTTCCCACTGCTTCCCCACAAATACCTTATGCCTCAGGCCTGATGACCTACTGCTGGTTTCCAGAATACGCCACATTCTTTTAAGTCTCCTTTTATTTAAACATGCTGCTGCTTCTCCTTCGAATATTCTTTCTTTCTTTTTTTTTTGGCTGGTGTTTTAGTCTGCTCACGCTGCCATAACAAAATGCCACAGACTGAATGGCTTAAACAACACAAATTTATTTCTCACAGTTTCTAGAAGTCCAAAATCAAAGTCTGGCTGATTCAGTTTCTAGTGAGGACTCTCTTCCTGGCTCACAGAGGGCTGCCTTCTCCTTAAGTCCTCACATGAACTTTCCCTGGTTTGGGAGGTTGGAGGCATGAGGGAAGGGTGGAGGAGCTAGCTCTTTGTTGTCTTTTCTTAAAAGGGCACTAACCCTTTCATTTACTTTTATTTATCTATTTTTTGCATTTTTTAATTGTTCAAGTACAGTTGTCTCCATTTTTCTGCCACCACCTTCCCCTGCCCCATCCACCCCCACCTCCTGCCCTCAATCTTTACCCCTTTGACTTTGTCCTTGGGTTGTTTATACATGTTTCTTGACAACCCTTCCCTTTCTTTCCCCCAAAGGCACTAACCTTTCAAATCAGGACTCCACCCTTATGACCTTATTTAACCTCAGTTACTTTGATAAAAGATCTATCTCCAAATATAGTCGCATTGGGGTTATGGCTTCAACATATGATTTTGGGTGGTGAGAGACTCATTCAGTCCATTACATCTGGCAAGCTCCTCTTAATCCTCTAAGGTATAATCAAATCTTATTTCCTTTGGAAATCCTTCCCAAGTCCCTAACATAGAATTGGGAGTTTTTCCCCCACTTTCCATATTATTTCCTATCATCCAGTGCTAATCACATTGAACAGGAATTAAGTAGATGCTTGTTCCCCCTTGGTATTCCATGAGACCCTTAAAAGCAGAGAGATAGTTTGTTCACTCTGTATCCCTAATTCCAGGATATGCCTGGTACAATGCTGGTGTTTAACAAGTGTTTAAGGAAAGAGGAGAGGAAAGAAACATTACATCTTTAACAGAAAATGTGATCTGTGTTCCAAACAACTGAATTACAAATGAGTATCAGCAAATCCATCATCCCCTGTATCTATCTGAGTGATACATGAATTCAATCTCCAGATTGCTAAATTTGGCGTAGTGGTTAAGAATGTCCGAATTAAAATGTTGTCTTGCAACCTACTGGCTCTATGACTTGATTAATTACTTGTTGTGGCAGATTTTCAATGATTCTCAATTCTTTGATGTCCCTCCTATTCCCTTCTCTTTAAATCTTGGCTAGTCTTAGTTACTTGCCTGTGACAGAAGTCACCTTCCGGGAGTTCTAAGGCTATGCCATAAAAAGCCTCACAACTTCAGCTCAGGCCTCTTGGAACACCTGTTCTTGGAGTCCTGGGGCACAATGGAAGAAATCCAACTGCCCTCGGGCCACAATACTATGAGGAAACTCAAGGTAGCCCTGTGAAGAGTCCGTGCAGAGAGAGATGCCTGGCCAGTACCCAGACATTCAAGTCATTCCAGCAATGGATCTAGACATCTTGGAGCAGAGCAGAGCTGACTGCTGGGCCCTGTCCAAATTCATGATGCAAGAAAAGCATGAGATAATAGTAATAATGTTGGAGTAGTTTGTTAAGTGATAATAGAAGGTGAAACAATAACCTCACTGGGCTTCAGTGTTCTTGATTGAAAATGGAGATACAGTTTCTACGTTTTGGCACTACTATAAAAGCTAAATGAAGTAAAGCTTGTGAAGCATTTAAAACCACCTGGCCCAAGGTAAGTGCTCATAACTATTATATATCATTTTACTTTTGTTTGTTATTTTTTATTTCTATAGATCAAAACCACTTTGTTTTGGTGAAATTAATTATGGCTCAGAACTAAGGTATATTGGAAGTTTGATGATTCTTGATGACCTTTTAATTAGTGTGACTTGTTTCACATCCTGTGTAGATAAAGCCACCTCTTGCCAAGAGCCTGTAGGTACAGAGGCTGAGGGAACAAGCCTCTGTCCCAATTATTAACTAATCCTCTTTCCAAGACATCAGAGCTATTCCCTGGGCAGAGGAGACAGGCTTTCTAGTAAGGTTCTGAATCCTCTGTTTACACTGCTTTTTTTTTTCCTTTTGCCTTTTCCCTCCTGGGATAATTTGACACTAATGGGCAAAGCTCTTGAGGATGGAAATTGTTGGTCTTTTCTCCCTGTGCGCCTGGAATCAGCTTCAGAGGAGGAGAAATACAAACATGACACTAATGGACTTCCCTTGTTCTCAGTTCTTCTCATTTCAAGACAGCCATCCCCTTGGCATCCAGGCTCCTCATTTCAAATCCATTAGTGCTGGGCAAACGAGCTGTGTGGTTTCTCTCATCTCCTGCCCATAAACCACCACACGTACCTCTCTCCTGACCCCTCCCTCTAGTTAACATTGTTTAACACACTCAAGGACACAGTTGCGGTTCTTTTATTCCTAGAAGAGCAAAATGTGCTAATGCTTCCTGCGCTGGCCACCCGAGTTGGTGGCGACTCAAAGCCAAGGCCTGGGCTATTTGATAATTTCTATTTGGAGATGTTATTCATTGCCTGTTGCTGAGCACCTGGGTGATGAAAAGGGGCCCTGAGAGCCCACTGACACTCCCACGTTCCTCCACTGACACACCTTGGCACAGCCAGTCATTTGCACTCCTGTCTTCCCAATGAGGCCCTGGTTTTACCGACCTCATCTTGGGCAACCTCAGGGCTCTGGGCTCTTGGGAGGGGATGCCAAGGGGCAGAAAAGGGACTAAGAACTTAGACTTACACAGCTAGTACCCTAACTCACTTAACAAAGGAAAAACTATTGGCTAGGCTGGACATTTAACTAGGATCTGCAGCAATGGAAAGTACAAGGTCTGTCCAGAAAAAAGTCTAACCATTGTTAATATGAGAACGGTTTGTGTGACATCAATGTAACCTGGCAGCCAAGGAGAGTGGACTGGAATGTGCATGTGTGAACAATGATGACTTCACTGTACTAGTCAGTGGGAGTGGTAGACACCTCTGAGTGCGCCTGAGTACTGTATGGCTATTGCATTCAAAATGACTGAGTGAGTAGAGCAATGAATCTGCATCAAATTTTGTGTTAAGCTTGAACATTCCTCTGTGGAAACTATTCAGATGATTCAGAAGGCTGCAGCTATAGGCAGTTGGAGATCGACAGTTTCATCATGAGGACACACTTGCTCATGCATCATGTCACCTGCAGAGTGTTTTTGTGAAACATCAAATCACCCAAGTGAGTCAGCTCCTTTCCAGCCCAGATTTGGCACCCTATGACTGGTTTTTCCCAAAACTAAAATCACCTTTGAAAGGGAAGCAATTTCAGAACATCTCTGAGATTCAGGAAAATATGATGGGGCAACTGATGGCAATTAGGAGAACTGTGGGAGGTCCCAAGAGGTCCCCTACTTTGAAGGGGACTGAGGTGTCTTCATCCTATGTACAGTTTCTTGTATCTTCTTCAATAAATATCTCTACTTTTGGTATTGCATGGATGGATATTTTCTGGACAGACCTTGTATATCAGTTTTAAAACTATAAACAAGGATCTCAAGCCCTCATTGCTTTATACTAGCCACGTGACATGGGGTAAACTTTCCAGATTTCACCTTCCTAGTCATATAAATAGGAATATAATATTCATCTGGGAGGGCTATTTTGACAGTTGGGCCAAATGAAGTATTGCCCTTATGCAATATAGCACCTGGAAGGGCAGGCAGATACCAACCATTGCCAGAAAGAGCCCAGTTTTCCTGGAGCTGGGTCACAAACACACTTGGAATCCAGAGGACACTACTAACTATTAGGCTACTGCTCCCAACAGGTTGTCTTCCAGTCCACACAGTTTTTCTTCTCTAGTTTCTCCTTTCTTCCTTTCCCTTTCCTATCCTCTGCCCTGGGGCCTAGCCAAGTCTAGTGTCTGTCCCTCTGTTACTCCAGATGACTTCTGAGTTGAGCTCCTGCAGTGAAACCAGACTCTCTTGCTGATGCTGACTGCTTCTCTTAGCATAGCTTTGATACACAACGATGCCGAAAGCTCTTTCCCACCATGAGTGAGAATGGGACCAGATTGAAGGGACAGGGAAGTGCACCCTGACAAAGGTGCAAAGCACCTAACACATAGTAGTGATTCAATAATGATCCCATTTTCCTTTAATATTTAACTAAATCTTTATCCTTACTCTTCAACCTACTAAATGTGTGACCTGTGGCAAGTTGCTTAACCTCTCATGCCCCAGTTTCCTCATCTGTAAAATAAGAGTAAGAGAATCCAGGTCACAGAGTTATTATGGGGATTAAATAAATGTATACATATAAAATTGCCACAATGATGCCTGGTAGATATTACATAACGTGTAAGTGTTTACTGGTATTACTGTCATTATTCATCATTTTGATTGCATTTTTGGAAATAGGCTTTCATCTGGGGTAACACAATTTAAAACTGGAGGGTCAAATAATTCAGCCTCTTCCTTCTCTCTCCTCAGCTGTTTATAGATCTTTAAAAGTCCTTTCATACCATTCAAACTCCCATTTGCTATGGTGTAGGGTGGCAGGCCAGAAGCATGTGGGTCTTAGGTCTCCAGGCTGAGCAACTCCAGGACCTGGACCAAACACCTGGCCACCCACTCCTCCCTCTTCTCTATGAAGAGGGCAGTTCACTCAGACTGGCGCTCTGTGGAATCAACTCACCCTAGACCAGGAGAATGGCAGGCCCCTTCCACACTGCTTCCCTGTATTTCTCCTTCACCCTGGGTTCCAGGCAAGGCTGAAGGCCTGTTTTCATACAGCTCAACTCTCAAGAGAAGAGGAAAGCTTGCCTTCAAACATAGCTCGCTGCCTTTCCCCAAGACAAGCACCACCGCCCGCCCCCCGCCCCCGGCTCCAACCAAGACTCCCTGCTTATCAAACCTGTCAGCAGTATAAGAATCTTGTCTACAATAAGCAAACCAGTCCCTCAGGAAGACCTGAGGGGCTGCTTTGAACAAAGTGAATGAGCCTTAATGCATAAATGGATACATCTTCATTAAGCTGCAGAGGCCCAGAATCACTGGGACTGTGACCCTTGCGCAGGAGGTGCTGTACCTCTGCAGGTGGGGAGTCACCAGAAAGCATAATTCTCTACCCCCTGCAGGATGCTCGCCTCCAATATCTTTATATTCTCACGGTTATACCTGTAGAATCAAGCTTTTCTTTCTTTCTTTTATTCTCTCTTTCCAAAGTAAAATGAGCCCCTGCTATGTACCAGATACAGTGCTTACAGACAGTTACATCAGGAACATTAAGACATGCTTCTTGCTTCAAAAAAATTTATACATCAGTAGGAAAAACTAAAATGTAAAGAATTTTATAATACAATGCCAGGCTAAATCTGGTTTCCCTGTTAACACTCTAATAGCACTTGGTACTTCCCTTTCCCGTCACTTATCATAAGTTAGAAAATGATTTGTGTTTTCCATTATCGGCCTCTCCTCGCCCCCCTCCACAGTTGAGGCTGTGTTGTTTTGAGATTATATGTACTTAATACTTACTTTGTATCAGACACCGTTTTAAGTGCCTTACATTATACCAACTTTTAATCTTCACAACTACTTTAAGATGAATGTACTAACATTATTCTCATCTTGCAAATGAGGAAACTGAAACACAGAGAAATTAAGTAACATGCCTCAGGCCACACAGCTGGTGAGAGTCAGAGTCAAGTTTTAAACCTCAGCTGTCTGGCTTCAGACCTCTGCTCTCCATTACTAATCTCTGTATCAAAGGGAAGATACCAAGACTCTTTTTAAGGTGATAACTAAGTTCATAATACCGTAGCTAGAGTTCCTTGCAAGATTCTTAACTTTTGATAATGCGGGCAACCTTCATTCGTCTGGACTATCCACTTATATGGAATACCTAGTGTCAAATCCAAGTGAGGGACTGTGGTGCGTACCTACGCTGAAGAAGACGAGGGAAGAGTCAGCACCAGATAAATCAGGCAAAGAAAAAGAACACCGCCCATAAGCGAGTCTAGGTGTAGAACTGAGAAATATTGCTATCCTGAAAGCAAAGGGCTCTTCATTGTCAAACTTCTGACTTGATGTAAATTTGTAATTATAAAAACCAAGAAAATTGGCCAACTGTTCCCCCAAGCAGACCCACCTTGACAGCTGTAACAACCCAATTCATTAGTCCATGAGCAGCAAGCACTTTGGCAGACTCTAACCTTCTCAACAGGAAAAAAGGCAAATGTCTATCAAAAATAAAAATGGGGCCCCAGCTGGTGTGGCTCAGTAGATTGAGTGCCGGCCTGGGAATGAAATGGTCACCAATTCGATCCCGGTTGGGGCATATGCCTGGGTTGTAGGCCAGGTCCCCTGTAAGGGGCGTGCAAGAGGCAACCACACATTGATGCTTCTCTTCCTTTCTTTGTCCCTCCCATTCTATGAAAATAAATAAATAAAATCTTTTAAAAATAAATAAATAAGTAAAAAATAAAAATGGGGTTCCTGTATGCAGCTATGTAATTTAAAGACTTATGAGATTTCTAAACTATTGTTCTACACCTTTTCAAAGTGTAACAGGGAGACTTTTCATCTAGATGTGTTAAATTTTTGTTGATAAATTAAAATATGAGGTCACACCAGTTACGTTTCAACCCCAGCTCTCTTACTGACTATGAACATAGTTTTGGACGCATAATTTAGCCCCTCTTGATCTCAGTTTACTTAGCTGTAAGTTAGGAGACTGAATTATGTAGTTTTTAAGATTCTCTTGCCCTCCTCTCTAGCATTCTGAGAGTGGATACATTAAGCCCTTTTATATCTTCGTGTAATGTTTAATTTACATTCGATGATGTTAGAAAATGATCATGTTTCACTCCAGTTCAAATTCTTTCTATGAGCATTTGCTATAATAAAAACCACTGAAGTCACTTAGAAAATAAATTGGGAGTTAGGCTCAGTGTTCAACAAAGCAATGTGGTTCCCAGAGCATCAATAAGTAGATGGAATGACATCTGTTGTAGGGATTGCTGGTGTTTACAAATACCAGTGCTCTGATTTTCTTCTGGGCACATGGCTGGACCACATCCTGCAGTTAGTTGAGGCCATCTGTCTGAATTTCTACCAATAGAATGTGAGCCTAAGTAGCCCGAGACACATCTGGGCCTGAAACATAAAAACCTCCTGCATGCATTCCTGGTCTATTTCCACATTCACTAGCTAAACTGACAAAATTTGGAAGGTGGAGAGAAGAGCAGACACAAGACAAAAGCAGTCTATGTCCCTCAATGACTACATAGAGCAGAATTCTTATGCAGAACACTATTGGATTGTCACATGAAAAAAAAAGAAATGTTTATTGTTTTAAACCACTGAAATTTGGACAACGGCTTATTCTGACCAATATATCATTGTTTTAGACTTTTGTCCAGACATAACTGAGTTTTAATGAGCAGCTGGTTCAATCTTGACAGAAGGCAATCTTGCAAAATGGTTAGTCTGAGGAGTGCTCGTGGCAGGGAGAGAGGAATATTTTTTCTGGGCATCCTGCACCATTCTCCCTTATTTACGGTGTGACACTGCTGTCTGCTGCCCCATCCTGTCACCTTCCACACAGACTGCCTGAGCTCTGCCACTGCTTTCGCTCCAGTCCCTGTCCAAGTCCTTTCACGGTTTTCCTAATGCACCACTAGCCAAATCTCCTCTCTCGTAAAAGGAGCTTAGCTTTTCTTCACTCATTTCTACAGCATTATTTCAAAAACATTGTGAGTTTTCTAATCTGTCACATTATTGACTAATTTGTCATCCTATTCAAAACCAAAAGCTGTCTGAGGAAAAAAAAACTGTGGATTGGTTTATTTCTCCTTGCAGTTTTATGGGTTTCAGCTTCATGTATTTTGAAGCTCAGTTTTTTACATGCCTAGGTGTTTACGATTGTTACAACCCCTTGATGGAAAAACCCCTTTATTATTATGAAATAACATTTGTTATTCCTGGTAATATTCTTTGCTCTGAAATTTTGCTTTCCTGATTCAACGCCTGGAAATTATTTATAGGCAGTAAGATGGGGCAATGGCAGGACTTACCTCATTTTCTTTTCCAACACTCAGGATTTACTGTTCTCTGTTGTCTTTTTCTCAATGTCTTATAAACAATTGCTTTATATACATATTAGCCAGATTTTGTTTGTTTCAGCCAGGAGAGTAAATCTGGTTTCTGTTATCCCAATTCCCCAACAGGAAAGTCACTAAGTGTGTTTATATATCATCTCATTTGATCCTCACAGGGACCCTAGGAGGCAAATCTCATTATCCTGTTTTTATGCTCATAAAAAAACAACCAGAGTCTCAGAGAGGTTACATAATCAGTCTAAAGTTAGAGTTAGCAGTTAATGAGAGAAATTCCAGCCAAGATGGAGGCATAGGTAGATACAGTTAGCTTCCTCACACAACCAAAAGAAGGACAACAAATTTTAAAACAAAAAACAACAACTGCCAGAAAATCGAACTGTATGGAAGTCCAAAGAGTTGAAAGAAGAAACATTCACCCAGACTGGTAGGAGGGGCACAGCCCAGCAGCCAGGGCAGAGAGGATGGGAGACAAGGCTGCGGCTGGTGGACGGATGGTCTCATATTCACTTGTGGATGAGCCAGGAGGAAAAACTAGGGAGTGAGACAAACTGCAACACAGGGTTCCAAAGTGGGAAAAGAAAGCCTGAAAACCTCTAGCTGTAAAAACCTGTAAGGGTTGAGGTGGCAAGAGAAACTCCCAGCCTCACAGGAGAGTTCATTGGAGAGACCCATGGAGTGCTGGAACATACACAAGCCCACTTATCTGGAAGTCAGCACCAAAAGGGCCCAATTTCCTTGTGGGTAGCAGGAGAAGTGACTGAAAGTGGGGCAAGAGCTGAGCAAGCATCATTGTTCCCTCTCTGACTCCTCCCCCACATACAGCGTCACAATGCAGGGACATGGGTTGCCCTGCCCTGGCTGATACCTAAGCCTCCACCCCTTACAATGTAACAGGTGTGCCAAGACAAAGAAATAAGGCCCAAATGAAAGAACAGATCAAAGCTCCAGAAAAAGAACTAAGCAACAAGGAGATAGACAACCTATCAGATGCAAAGTTCAAAACACTGGTAATCAATATGCCTACAGAAATTCTGAGTATGGATGCAAAATAGAGGAAGAAGTGAAGGCTGTGCAAAGTGAAATAAAGAAAAATATACAGGGAACCAACAGTGAAGGGAAGGAAACCAGGACTCAAATCAACTATTTAGAACAGAAGGAAGAAATAAACATTCAACCGGAACAGAATAAAGAAACAAGAATTCAAAAAATGAGAAAAGGCTGAGGAACCTCAGGGACAACTTTAAACATTCCAATGTCTGAATCATAGGGGTGCCAGAAGGAGAAGAGGAAGAGCTAGAAATTGAAAACTTATTTGAAAAACTTATGAAGGAGAACTTTCCTAATCTGGCAAAGGAAATAGACTTCCAGGAAGTCCAGCAAGCTCAGAGAGTCCCAAAGAAGTTGGACCCAAGGAAACACATACCAAGGCACATCATAATTACATTAGCCAAGATTAAAGATAAGGAGAGAATCTTAAAAGCAGCAAGAGAAAAGGAGAGAGTTACCTACAAATGAGTCCCCATAAGACTGTCAGCTGATTTCTCAAAAGAAAACTTGCAGGCAAGAAGGGGTCTAGCCAGAAAGAAGTATTCCAACTCATGAAAGGCAAGGACCTACATCCAAGAGTATTCTATCCAGCAAAGCGATCATTTAGAATGGAAGGGCAGATAAAGTGCTTCCCAGATAAGGTCAAGTTAAAGGAGTTCATCATCACGAAGCCTTTATTATATGAAATGTTAAAGGACTTATCTACGAAAAAGAAGATCAAAACTATGAACAGCAAAATGACAACAAACTCACTGTTGTCACCATTTTTATTTTTTACTTATTTATTTATTTATTTATTTTTATTTTTTACTTATTTATTCATTTTATGTTGTTGTCAAACTATCAACAACTGAACCTAAAAAACAAAACCAAAAACAAACTAAGCAAACAACTAAGACAGGAACAGAATCACAGAAATGGAGATCTCATGGAGAGAGATCAGTGGGGAGGGAGGCGAATGGGGGAAAAGGTACAGGGAATAAGCATAAACAGTAAGCACAAAATAGACAGAGGAAAGTTAAGAATAGAGGAGGAAATGGAGAAACCAAAGAACTTATATGTATGACCCATGGACATGAACTAAGTGGGGGCGGGGGGGTGCTGCTGGTGCGGGGGGCAGGGCTAAGGGGGATAAAGGGGAGAAAAAAATGGGACAACTGTAATAGCACAATCAATAAAATATACTTAAAAATGGAAAAAATAAAGTTATACAGTTAGCAAAACCAATTGAAATACATGGAACAGATAAGGATTTGGGTGATATGTGCATATATTTTCAGAAACTAAAATTAGGCACATGCCATAAGATTTATTTTATTATTTGTGAATTTATTTACAAAATAAATTTCATGCAGATTTAAAAAATCAAAATGTATTTACAAGTATATGTAGTGTTTTGCCTTATTTGACAATAGTTGCAGCGAACGACATCAGCTCTGGCTCCGAAAAGCTGGGCTACAAGTTCAAAGCAGTTGATGGGAAGGATGATGAAATATTACAGCCAATGGGACTAGACAAAGGATAAAACTTAGCGCTTATTTCAGGTAGGAAGTGGACTGCTGTATTTTTTAAATATCCTCTAAGCCAGCCATCCTGAAGCAAATGTCCTTAGTATTCATGGAAGAGCTTAAGAGAAACCAACAATGGTGTGTGTGTGTGCGTGCGCACACGGGCACGTGGGCGTGTGTGTGTGTGTGTGTGTGTGTTAATCTGGTGTTGCTGGGTGTTCCCCTCTTCCCCCTCCTCCCCTTGGAATGAAATGGAAGTAAATTATCAGAAATGGTTGGGAGGGGCCATCCAAAACAGATGATTCAATCTATGTCACTAACATGGTCCTAAGACACAAATGCATCATTTTAGCAATGTTCTCCAGTGGGCTGGGTGGGAACAAGGGAAATCCTAGTTCAAAAATATCGCCTTCTTTTAAAGTACCTATCATGGTCTCTGGCACATCGGATGCACTTCAGCAAATGTGTGTTCCCTTTCTTCCTTACCAAGCACTGTTTCTATCACAAAAGAGGAAGCAACTGAAGGACACCCAGGCAAGTCTGGATGAGGAGGCTTAATTTGTTTTTATCTTGGAGATCCTTCCATTGACACTAATTAATCTCTCCCCCACACGTGGAGGGTTAGCAAACCTCTTTAAAACAGCAGCAATATAAGGCTCCCTAAATGGGATTTTAACTAATGTATAATAATTACTCTTATCACAACAGCATCTCTTTACCGCATTTGGAAGAGCACCTTGCTGGTCCGCTGTAAGCGGAGTTATTGGAGGGAGGAGAGTGTTTTCCTGCCCATTCATGCTCCAGCTGCCATTTACCTGCATTCTGCGGGAGAATGATCCTCACCTTTCATAGAGTGCAGATGCAAATGCAGGCCTGCAGCATTCAGAGATTCTGCTGTCTGCCACAGAATTCTAGCAGCCCTATTTACTTGGAAAAGCATAATATTTCTGAGCTGTATGAAAACTTTCTTTAAAAAGAAAACTGCTGTCCAGGTCCACTGTAGCCCAGAAAGAGAAGTCAGTTGTGGGGAGTTTCCACAGCAGACGTGGCCTTTAGATAAAATGCCTTTTTCATTTGTTGAAATACAAAGAGAATTTATAGTCACACTGCATGAAGCAAAACTTAGCTGCACAAAAATCTGATTGGAGGGCTCACATTTTCTTTGGACACAATACAGGAAAGCATCTGCCTTGACCCAGACCCCTGCAACTTACTAAAGTACAAAAACCATAGGGTTTAGCATCAGATAGACTTGAGTTCAAATCTTATCCTGTCATGTTATAGTACGAAGTAACACAGCCAATGAAACTAGATAAAGGGTACAACTTAACAACACTTATTTCGAGTAGGAATTGGACCTGCCACACTTTTAAAATATCCTCCAAGCCAGCAATTCTGAAGCAAATGTCCTCAGTATTCATGGAAGAGCCTTGAATGGAGTGCTTTCCAATAGAACTTTCTGCCATCACAGAATCTTCTACACTTGTGCTGTCCAACATAATCGCCAGCAGCTACATGGAGCTTTTAAGCACTTGAAAGGTAGCTAGTAAAACTTTATTTATTTGTATCTATCTCTCTTTATTTTTATATATATGCACATATTTAACTTTATTTCATTTAAATTAAAATAGACACATGGAGTAAGTGGCCACGCTTACCGGATAACACATTTCTAGAATAAAATCAAATTGTTGAGCCCTGGTCAGTGTGGCTCAGTCGGCTGGAGTATTGTCTTGTAAACTAAAAGGTCATGGGTTTGATTCCCAGTTGGGTTACATACCTCGGCTGTGGGTTTGGTCCCCAGTAGGGCACGTGCAACAGGCAACCGATCAGTTTCTCTCTGGCATTGATGTTTCTCTCCCTCTCTCTCTCCCTCCATTCTTCTCTCTCTAAAATCAGTAAGCATGTCCTCAGATTAAGATTTTAAAAAATCAAATTGTCGAATATTATACCTCCTACCATTAAGAAAAAATTGTACCTCTGAGCACTAAGTTGGCCTCTTTGCATTTTGGAGGCAGCATACACTGCACTTGGGGACACTGATCCAATCCATTTATCAAGTGACTCAGAAGGCTGCTAGTGTCCACGGGACCCCGAGCAAGAGAGGGATTTGCAGCAAGTTGAGGCTGTAGACCCACCTGCCCTGCCATTCAGGCTATACACTAAAGATAACAGCGGGGGTGAGAATGCTAGGCGGAGGACCAGGCAAGCCCCAATAGGAGAGTTGCTTCATAGTCTCCTAGAACTTGAAGAGGTCATGCCTTTGCCGCAGAGACCAACTTTCTGTTTGAAAATCAACACACTGCATCTTACTAGACTCTAAAAAGAACTAAGTACTGACAGCAAGGACTATGTGAGCACAGCTGCCCATAATATGCTGGATTTTGTTTGATCCTTTCTGTTATAAATTCAAGCAAATGCAACACAATCCATTATTCTATGGAAACGGTACATTGGAGGCTAGATCCAAGAAATTCAAGAAGGCACAAGTAAATTGTATAAACAGGCAGCTTAGACTCCCAAATCACCTATTGCTATTGCACTGATGCCTCTTCTGAATCAAACCTATAGCCCTGGCCACGTAGCTCAGTTGGTTAACGCATAACTTGGATATGCCAAGGTTATAGATGCGACCACCGGTCAGGGCACATACGGGATCAACTAATGAATGTGTAAATAAGCGGAACAGAAATCAAAGTTTCTCTCTCTCCCTTTCTCTATCTCTAAAATTAAAAATAAATGATAAATCAAACCTATAGCTCATAGTGGGGATCCCTACAACCAATTGCTGTGCTTAGTTGACAGATGGGCTGGCATAATATGTCGGTGCTGACTGAAAATGGACAGCTCTCATTATAATTCCACTCAGGATTTATAATGCTAGTATTTCTAGCCCTGGCTGGTGTAGCTCAGTGGATTGAGTGCTGGCCTGTGAACCAAAGCATTGCAGGTTCAATTCCTTGTCAGGGCACATGCCTGAATTGCAGGCCAGGTCCCCAATAGGGGGCATACACGAGGCAACCACACGTTGATGTTTCTCTCCCTCCCTTCCCCTTTCTAAAAGTAAATAAATAAAATATTTCTTAAAAAAGAATATTTCTAAAATACAGTGGTGAAGGGAAACCCTCTCAGTGAGCAGAGCTGCTAGCAGTACATGCAGTCATCCAATTCTAATGGAGGGACACATAGCTTGAGGTACTTAGACTTTTAGTAAGTGAGGCATGACTTGGCTAATCATTGAAGGGCCTAAAAGAATAACACTGGAATAACACTGATTTAGGACAAGTAGTTCTGGGGAAGAGGTATGTAAACAAATCCATAGGAATGGACACTAAGTGTGCAAACATTGTGTCTCACTGAAGAGGGGCCTGTCAACAATTAAGCGGACAGAATAACTCTTTCTATGGATGTTGACCTGCTCCTTTCCTTAGCAACCTAAAGACTGAAGAAATGGGCCAATCAACAAAATGGCCACATGGTAGAAATAAAAACACTGGATGGGTCTAACAGAATGAACTTCTCACCAGGACTTATATAACTAGTGTTATAGTGAATATCTGGTCTCCCAGGAGAAGAGCCCAAATCTAAGCCATCAATATGGCACTCACTCTTGAGGCAACCTTAAGTTTAGCAGTAGCTGAGTTACCATGGGCCACATCTAACATGAAAAGGGCAGTGATCTGGTCTTACTAAAATAAAAATTTATGTATGATGTTAGTATGCCTTTCCTTGTATTATCTTCATTATTGCCACCCCCTGATTCACAGAACATCTGATCTATCAGCGCTGTGTTTCATGTAACACTTCCGTGGAGCAAGGTCCTTGTTTATGCCAAAGTTACAATGGATACACAACTATAGGAACCACCGCTCCCCCTATGTACATCCTCACGATGAGATGCTGTCGAAGAGAACACTGGAAAGCCCTGGTAAAGGTTTAGTTAAGATACCAGCGCAGGGTTGGTTGCTATTTTCTAGGATGCATGGTATGTGTTGATAAATGATAGATCTACTGGGATGTTTTGCCCTGAATACCAAGAATACATGGTCTGGGAAACAAAGGGTAAAAACAGAACTGAGCTCTTCCACCATAACTTCTAAAACTCAGAGAATTTGTAATTTCCAATCTTAGTTTTTATTTACAAGGTTAGAGATTGTGGTTTCCAGGGGTCAGATGGGTAGAGTAGAATGTGAGAGGTCCCTACAAAACTTGAAGCTATGTCCTTCCTGTTCACTTTAAGCATCCTATCCCAGGGACCAACAGGCAAAGGTGTTAATGCCTTGTCAGGGGTAATTGACCCTAATTATCATGAGAAAGAACCAAAGTTGCTACTATACAAAATGTTAGAAATTGGACTTGAAGTATCTCCAGGTGGTTTTATGCCCAGGAAACAATCTATTGTAGCAATCACAGCCTTACGAGGACAAGAAAATTATGGGTCTATACCCTCAGAAATGAAGATCTTTTTCACTTCAGCAAGCAAGTAACTGAAGGTGAGGGAATTCTAGAATAGATGGCAAAGAAAGGAGATGATAGATACGTATTATAGCCTTGAGATCAGTTGTAGCTGACAGCACGCTGTACTCAGGGAGACGCGGCCTCTCATTGTCAACAGGAGTGGACTTGAATAGTGCGGTGATTGGATGTACCAGATACCACATATGCTATGATCGCTTCAGATCTCTGGACTTCGCCTGTTCCATCATTGCCACACTTGTTTCAGCACCAAGCGTCACTGAATTGACAAACTCTGGTTGTACTCTGATTAATTTCGTGGGGACCCAGAAATGTAAAAGAATGAATGTCCTAAGGAGCAAACATTTGACCAATGAGAAATAGGAGCCAATAAATCAATTCTCCTTCCTCCTCCGAAGGGACCAACTCGAGAAGCAGAAGGAAGTCCAATGAGATCAGGTAACAGTTTCACTGGCTACCACATAAGGCCAGCTTGGTAATGTACCTTTCTATTGGTTCTTCCCCTACTTGCCCTACCATACTCTCCTTCTTCCTATCCCTGTTGTCTAGGCTTAAGAAAACCCAGGCTAAGGGAGAATGGAATTACTAAGAGTTTCCTTAAAAAAAAATCCAGGTGTATAAAAAGAGAGGGCTATTTTTAAACATCATATGAAGAATAGAGTTAATATACATCTTTTCACAACTTCAAGAAGTCAGCCTCTACCTCCCACTTGGTTCACTGTCGATTCCAGCTCATCCATCCTTAACACCTGACCCAAGTCCTCCAGAGAACAAACACATAGAGGCACCCAGAAGAGAATAGGACCATAAAGAAAAGAAAGTAGACTTCCGCCAAGATGGCGGTGTAGGTGGACGCACTGCGCGGCCGCTCACAACCAGAGAGTTTAAACAACGAACTCAATAGCGAAAAATAAACAACCAGAATGGATAGAATCGAACTGAAGGGAAGTCCGACACCCACGAAGTTGGGGAGGACGTACATCCAGGCCGGTAAGCGGGGCAGAACCGAGCGGAGTGAGAGGCAATTTGCCCGGAAGAACTCACCCCGGGAGCGCCTAAACAAAACACGACCCCGAGTAATGGGTGAACCTCGCAGGCCGGCAGTGTAACTGGAGAGGCCAGTGGGAACCAGCAGGGCCGAGACTGGCGGAAAAGGCAGTGGGGAACTGGGGAGCAGAGGGTGATAGGAAGTGGCGGTGAACGGTAGACGCCATTGCTCCCTCCCAGGCCCTGCCCCCAGAGGAAATGTCACAAAAAAGTGACCCAGGTTACCAGGCACCAACAAACACCTAAGACTCCGACAGGTGCGCCGAGATAAAAAAGAATGAAAATGGCCAAAATGAAAGATCAGAACAAATTACAACTAACAGATGAAGAGATAGCCAAATTAACAGATGCCCAGTTTAAAACAGTGGTAATCAGGATGCTCACAAAACTGGAAGAAATAGTTGAACTAATGAGCAAAATGATAAAGATAACGGAGGAAGATTTACAGGGAACCAATAGGGGAAAAAAGGAAGCTGGAACTCAAACCAAGGGGGTGGACCAGAAGGAAGAAACAAGAATTCAAAAAAATGAGGAGGGACTCAGGAACCTCCGAGACATTTGTAAATGACACAACATCCGGATCATAGGGCTGCCAGAAGGACAAGAGGAACACCAAGAAATTGAACGTATTTTTGAACAGATAATGAACGAGAACTTCCCAAATCTGGCAAAGGAAATAGGCTTCCTGGAAGTCCAAGAAGCTCAGAGAACCCCAAAGAAGAG
>PVJI01008446.1:32042-71249 GCA_004026765.1 Micronycteris hirsuta
ATTTCAAATCATGAAAAGCAAGGACCTACAACCAAGAATAATCTATCCAGCAAAACTGTCATTTAGAATGGAAGGGCAGATAAAGTGCTTCTCAGATAAGGTCAAGTTCAAGGAGTACATCATCATGCAGCCTTTACTATATGAAATGTTAAGGGGTTTTATATAAGGACTCATGAGAGAAGGCACCAAGGCCAGATCACCTACTGGGGAACTCAGATCAGCCACAGCCAAGACGCTTGTGAGGTAAGCAAGCAAAATACAACCAGAGAAACAAATTATAACCAGAGACATTGAAATTTAGAACAACCTGGCAGTAACCAGAGGGGAGGGGAAAGGGGATAATGGGGACAAGGGTATTCAGGAACTGCTATAAAGGACACATGGACAAAACCAAGGGGGAGGGTGGAAGCAAGGGAGGGAGGTGGGTTTGCCTGGGGTTGGGGGTGGGGGTAAATGCAGACAACTGTAAGTGAACAACAATAAAATAATTTAAAAAATAAATAAATATAAAAAGAAAAGAAAGTAATACTGACTAGACATTGCACCATGTATACTCCATATATCATCTCATCTAATTTGCATAGGTAGGTAGCATTATTATTTCTATTTTACAGAAGAAGAGAGTTCAGACTAATACCACCCAATTACCAAGTGCCTGGGAATCAAATATATTTTTTCCCACTAATGCAATTTCCCCAAAATGAACTTTTTAAAACTGAGAACCATAGTTATTTTAGATATTATTATTATATGAACTCGTTTAACTCAGAGAAAAGGAAGGTTGATATTTTGGGAGGAAAAAAAACCCCTACAAACTACCTTGGCAAAAGCACAAGTTAAATATAATCATACCTAAAAAGGAAAATAAAAGAGTATAAGACAGTCAGAATCTTGACCTGCATCTGCCCAGACCAATAACTTACAAATAGTATGACATAGAACACATACATATTCCCCCCAAAATGTGGGTGTGTTACTAATTGTTTATCAACATGCCCAATACATTTTGGTTATCAAACATTGCATTTGATGGGTTATGCGCATGGTATAGGGAGGAGCAAACCTTGCTGTGGACCAGAAAAAATTGTATCTCAGATTCCAACGGGCGCCGAAGAAACAAGTATTTACTGGAACAACTGAGAACATTGTTTCCTGTGTATACAAGAAAAGGTAGTTAAGATAGTCGCTATTTCTATCAAATAGCAACAGTGTTGCTGGGTGATCAAGGGAACACTGAAAAAAAATTGAAATGTGAGACAATATTATTTTTTGTAGTTCAGACTACTTGGTGTTGGCTGCTGACTTGTTTACTGTTGTTTGATGAGTCTTTTAATCAAGTAGTGCCACTAAAAACACAGGAGAAGTGTGAGGCCTGGTCTAAGGAATCTGTTTGCTTGACCAGGCTTGCCACCCCATCTAAGGTAAGAAACAAATGGGAAATCCTGCTTGTTAAGGCAATTTACTGTGTTAAATAAGCCCTTTTCCCCGCCAGTACAACCAAAATGAATATGACTAGTGAGACAGAGATCTACATTCATGGAACTTTCTAGCAAAATCAGCAGCATTCCTTTGAGACAGGTAAGAACTCACCTGAACCCAGCTGGCCCACACACACTGAAGGGGAGAAGACATCATTCACCTAGAATGTATTTGGGAACAGAAGAGCTAAAAATTAAATTCCTTGAGCCTCGGGCAGGGATCACAACCTCCATTAGCAAGGGCTGGAAAGGGCGGGGAAGAAGACAGCCAGGACTGTGCTGTGACCTGGCCCTTCCTCCCTCTTGTCCAGCATGAAGGAAGCCCGCAAAGTGGAGAGCATTTCTTCTGTAAATGGCAGCCCCACATCTGCTCAGAGCGGAAATAAAAGTAGCCACCAAATGCTTCAGAGTGACTTTGAAACAAGCCATGACCGCCGGTCAGGCAGAGACAGGAAGTCATTACTGACCCTACAGGTTGGCGATAGCTCTTTCAAGAGTCAGCTGCAGTTTCCTTTGGAAGATTTTACCACAACAAGGATGATTTTCACCTGCTAAAATCCCTTCTTTCACATTATTGTCCTTTCATCAACGTTGGATGACATCAACTCCGTTTGCACAACTGGAACCCACATTTGGCTCCTGATGCTGTCCCGGAAATAACAACTCATATCTGAAGGCAGCCCTTTCAGATAGTGAAAAGGACAGGAATTTAAGGGCTGCAGGGCACTGGATGAATATCCTAATTCCACCACTTATTTTTGGGTCACAGCTCTCTGAGCTTCAGCTTGAACCCAGTTAAATGGGGAAAATGATACCTGCCTTGCAAGAGTAGTATGAGGATGGAATTATGTAAAGGGTCCAGGTCATAGAGGGTGGTCATCAAATGTCAATTCTCTTATCTTGATTGCAGCTAAATTCAGTGTCGTCTTTAATCCTCACACTGCACTGGGAATGTAGTCAGGTATTATCCCCATGTAATAGACTGGAGACACTGAGACTGGTAATAGGCATAAGGGCTCACAGTCAGCAAATGATAGAATCAAGAGTGATCTCTACATCTTTTTAAAATTCCCAGTGTGTGCCCTTGTTGGTGTGGCTCAGTGGTTGAGTGTTGGCCTGAAACCAAAGAGCCGCCAGTTCAATTCCTGGTCAGGGCACATGCCTGGGTTGCGGGCCAGGTCCCCGGTGGGGGCACGCAAGAGGCAACCGCACATTGATGTTTCTCTCTCTCTCTTAGTGTCTCCCCGCTCTCTAAAAAATAAATAAAGTCTTTAAAAAAATTCTAATGTCTTTCCTCCTTCGTTCTGAGACATCATGTTTTGATTCATTTATTCATTCAATAAACATTTATTCAGTGACTAATATATGCTAGATATTATAAATAAAAGATTGAAAAAATAGACAAATCTCTCTCCTTGTAGAATTTGTATTCTAGTGAATGGAGACAGACAATAGCTAAACATGAAACACGTGCAATGGTGACAATGCTAGAAGGAAAAGCAAGTCAAGCAGAGGACCGGGATGCTGAGTGTGCGTGTGTGCTGACCTTAAGAAGCTGGTAGGGAAAGGAGTCTGATAAGCACATCCCTGAATGGGCTTGAAGAAGTGAGGAGGAAGCCATGCGGCTATCTGAAGAAAGAATGTTTCAGACAGAAGAAACCACCACGTACAAAGGCCCTGAGGTAGGAGCTTGCTGCTTTTGAAAAAAAATATCAAAGACAGTGTAGCTGGACGGGGTTGAGGGGGTAGAGGATGGGGGTGGTAGGGCATGAAATGAAAGAAGCCTGGGGAGGCAGGTTTATTCAGGGTTTCGCAAGTGATGGTTAAGGCTTTGAGTTTCTTCCCGAAGATAGGAAGCCAATGGATGTGTTGAGCAGAGAGGTAACATCATCTTAAGTTTCGACAGCGATCATTCCAACTACTGTGTGAATAGACTACTCAGGGCAAGGGGGAAAATGAGACCATTCACTAATTCAGGGGAGAGTTGAGGTGGCTTGCCTAGAATAGCAGTGGGACAGGTGATAATGAGTAGTTGAGCTCTGGATATATTTTAAAATAGGTTCAAAAGAATTTGTTATGGATAAATTTGAATGTGAGAGGCACAGGGAGAGATGTAAAGATAACATCAAAGTTTTGTAATTTTTTTAAACACCACAGAAAACCATCAGTGGTTGCTAAAATATCAGCTTTTATAAATAACCCTGAATTAGTCATTTTACCTCTCTAACTTTAGTTCCTTCACAAGAAAACATTGTGCAATTGGTCCAGAGCTACCTCCGCATCCCTTCCCTTCAGCGTCTCTTTACTGCAGAGTCCTCTCAGGCCAGCAGATTTAATCCTAGAGTGGCCTTTCCTCTTCCCGGTTCCAAGAGCTCTACTTCCCCTTCCTTGATTCTTGTGGATCCTTCCAAAAAAAGTAAAGGAAACAGTTGCTGAGCCTTAAATCTACAAACCTGAGTCTAGCTACAAAGCTTCATTTTTCAAAGTGTTTCCTATTGCCTCCCTCAAAGTTTTTCCTAGAACTCCTAAAATGTGGACACTCAACTGATTGAAAAGTTGGACAAACAGAAATTCTACTGGGTGGATAGAAACCCCTCTTTATCTCCTTAGCCCTGCACGGCCGAGAGAGCCTTGTCTGTTGGCTGCACCTCTTGATCCCTGGGACGGCCCCCGGAGAAAGGAGGACAGAACAGGGATGCTTTTCCCCATTTTTCTCGTGAGAAAATTGAAATTCAAATGATTATTATTTACCGAAGGAAATAACTGTTAGATGCAAGATCTACACTAAAATGGGGCTCTTCTGGTTTCTAAACATAATACTATTTCATAATTAGCAGCCATTTATCAAGAATACTGTATCTGGAATTCTGTGAGTAGTTTATGTAAAGTGTTTTATTTAATGTTTACAAGCACCTATGAAGTACATGTGTTGCCCCTATTTTCAAGGAAACGAACACTCAGAAAGTTTTAACAATTCAATTATACCTTAATAAAGCAGAATTTTTAAAAAAATAATAAAGTTCCTATTTTGACTTAAAAAAAAGGTTGAATAAATTATTCATCTGACACTCATAAGAGTTTTAGCCAAGACCAACCTTGCCCCCATAGGTGTCGGTGACAATCATGTAAAGAAGTTTGGATTCTGACCCAGCTGACTACTCCCTTCATTCCTATGACACTTACCTCTCCTTGGTATTTTTCCTTGTGATCATAACTTATGATTTCCCTACCTCAAGGCCAAGGCTTTCTGGTTTCCTCTGCTAATTCCTTTTCTTCTATGATCATCTTACTTTTGAAGTCCCCAAGGACAGATCCTGGGCTTTTTTTTCTTCTTTCTGTTCCTCTATAATTTCTTTTATCCATCCCCTTGGAGTCAAATAGAGCAGGTCCTTGAAAAACATCATTTCATTCAACATCGTTTCATTATGACATTGATGAGGAAAAAAGTCTGTTGCTGACTGAGGCCACTGTCTATGTGCAGTTTACAAGTTCTACCCATGCATGTGTGGGATTTTATGGGTACCCAAACTTCTATCTCCAGTTTAGCCATCTCCCCTAAGCTCTAGACTGTCTTCTACATCCAACTGAATTTTTAACATATCTGCTTGTCTGTCCTGCTGACATCTCAAACTTAATATTTCCAAAAGAAGAACATGTGATTTCCTCATCACTCGACTCCCTAACTTATCATAGCATAGTCTTCCTTTTCTCTGAAAATGATGGAAGTAGTACCCCAAGAGTCGCTAAAAGCAGAAACCATGATTCTTTCTTCTCTGTTACTCCTCGCAATCTATCAGCAATCCAATTGGCTCTGCCTCCAAAATCTATCCCAAAACTCTCTAGTCCTCTCTGTTCTAAGTCATTACCCATTTTCATCTTTGCTACCTCATAGCTGACCCACTGCCCCCACCCACTCTTGCCCCTCTCCCACCGGCCCTCTCTATAATATATATTTTTTAAATGTAAGCCAGTTTGTGTCACTCCCCTACTTGAAAGCCCTCAATGGTTTCTCATAAACTTAGGAAATCTTCGAATACCTTATTGTGATTATGAATGTTTATGCATGTGGGTCTTGCCTTCCTTTCCCTTCTTCCCTTTATTACACTCTAGTCACACTGGCTTTCTAGAAGTTCTTAGAACTTCCACAGCTTTGTCCCACCTCAGCGCCCTTGCCGTCTGGAAAACTTCTCTCTGGACTCTTCACGTGTTGTCTTTGGGTCTCATCTTGAACACCTTCTCTTAGAAGAGGCCTTTTCTACCTACTGCTGTTAACCTCCGTCTCAGTACCATGCTTACTCTCTGCATCACGCTTATCACAACTGAAAATATTCTTATTTATTTATTTATTCTTTGACCCCACATGAGGTCAGAGTGCTGTTTGTCTTATCACTGCCATGACACAACGTCTGTACATATGTACTCCCCATACGTAGAGCTCAGTAAATATTTACTGAGCAAATGAAAGAATGAATGAATAAACTCAATTTCAATTGTGCAGCCTCCCATTTCTGTAAACATCATGTCTCACTCATATTGATCCTCTGCTCTGTGCCATGCAAACTCAGGGAGGCACCCTGTGATGAAGCAATATGGAAACAAGCTGTGATCAGGCCCTAACTTCTACTCAATAAGAACAAAGAGGACAAACTATATTGACCCCAAAGAATCCAGGCCATTAGGCCGGGTGCCAGAAGTTTTTGGCTTTTTTTATTTCCTTAGGTGCAAAACAGACTTGAATTTCTGAGAAGCCATGACTCTATATGACAAAATCCACTTTGCGGAGCCCCTAAGCACAGGCCGCGCTCCATTCCAACAGCCGCCCACCCTTTCATCAGCGATTATAGGTCAGAGGCCATGCCGGTCCCAAGTCTTCATCCTTGTCACCAAAAGTAGACAAATGTCTAATCATAATAATTATCTGCCTTATTAAGAGCCAACTCTATTACAGGTAATGTCATGTACTAGGTGTTCTGCATATTGTTTTTATTTAATCTTCAAAAAAAAAAACCTACCTATGAGGAAGATTTTATGCCCAAGTAATAGATGGAGAATCTGAGACCCAGAGAAGTCATTACTTACTCCTCGCCAGGCTTGGAGCCAGGAAGAGGTACAGCAGAGACTGAACCGTGTTTTCTGATTCCAAAGTGAGCGTTATTTCAACTACATTACACTGCCTTTGGAGAAAACTGTCACACCAGTATATCTCTATTAAATTATTGAAACTATTAGGTATGCCATACCTTCTGACCAACTGATGAAACGGGATTCTCGGTAAGAGGCAGTCTGTGCGAGCTCTCCGGCCCTGCACTGCTCCTCCAGCAAAATCCTGTGACTTTGTCACAGGAAGTCATCCTAATTTGCCTTGTCAGAGAAAATGACTGTCTCATTGACAGGAGAGATGTCTCTTACCTGAAATCTCCTTAAAGAGGAAATGAATCCATTGGAGTAATGATTTGTGGATTTCATGAAGCTGCAACTGGGGGTCCTACAAAGATTAAAGAAAACAAGATATTGTGACAGGGTGTCGCCAAGGACGGGGGCAGGAGCAAATAGAGATTTGTAATGGTGTCCAGAACTCAAGGTGTCCAGGAAATTTTACAAAAATATATATAGGATGCCCTCACCCCCACAGGTCTGAGCTGGGGGATGGGACACATGGCGCAGGGCCATTCAGAGCTGTTTTGCATAGCAGCAGCTTTGCAGACAACCTCTGGCATGGTCATTTAACATATCTATAACCTTTAACTGGTTACATAGATATGTTAAATAGCTGTGGCCATGCTTTGAGCCAAGAGGATGGAAGTGACTTCCCCCCAAGATGTAACTGGGAGGCAACTCTCCCGGTTGCAGCGCCTACGTGAGAGCTTGGAGATGATTGGCTCCATGCCATGGGGACCATACCCGCCCAGAGTTACCATGGCAGCCCAGTAAACCTGGAAGAATACAGGAGTGCTGGCAGGTGCAGCTGATTGTAGGAGGAGTCGGAAATGGGGCTGCAGAGGAAGATTGGCTAGGGATTTAAACCCAGGCACAGCAGCCATACTTGGGCGGGATCACAAGGCTTTGGAAGAGTTGGGACCACGCAACTGTGGCAGGAGGAAAAGGGGGGGGGGGCCACACAGTTTTGGCGGAGTGGGGATTCCTTGGCCTGGGAGAGAGGAAGAGAACCACGTGGCTTAGGAAGCAGGAAAGACTTCACCTGGAAGAAAAGGGGTGAAAGGACTCTTGCTGGTGGGACATGAGAAGGGGACACATGGCTTTGGATTAACTGGAGATCGCAGCGGTGACACAGCTGATGGTGCCAGGAGCCTGAATCACGGACTTCTTTTCCTGAGATACGGTACCCCGGACTGGGCAAAGGGGAGAAGGAAGGACTGTGTGTGTTTGTGAGTATTCTAAAGAACTTTAGTATTTTAAAGAAGACATTAAGTCATTACTCTAAGTCTGTATAACTTGTAAATAAATAGTTCCTTTCCTTTTCACCAGTCTCTGGCATTGAGAGACGTCTTTCCTTTGGGGGTGAGCAAAATGAACATAGTACAGGGTGGGGGACCGCTGGAGCACAAAGGGGGGGGTCCTTTTGGTAAGAGTATATCATTTACCAGCCCCCCCAGGTCGGTTCTGTAACAGTATTAGTGTTCCATTATTTTCTACTTGGGGCTTTTGAAAACCACTGCCCTTGAGAAAGCGAAAGAGAAAGAAAAAAAGGGAAAAAGAAAGAAGGGAGAAAGAGATAGAGAAAGGAAAGAAAGGGTGAGTGAAGAGTCTTCTGTTTCTCAGATTATCTCACACAATTAAGTCATCCTGACACCCTCCTGTTTGACTGGAAGAGGGGGAGAAATGGTAGTCTCCTTATCTAGGAATTTGAAAATGGATTTTAAATTGGAAAAGCATGTAAAGTATAAACTCCTTCACCTAGAACACAGGTGGCAAACACAAGGCCTGCAGGCCTAATCCGGCCCTCCACCTTGTTTTATCCACCCCAGCACCTTGTTTCCACCTGGCGGCAGCGCCAAGCTCTCACTTAACTGTTAAGGAGTAGTTACATGTATACAGTCCTAAAATTACATCTGGCCCTTTGAAGGCAACCGCGAGGCTGATGTGGCCCCCGGTGAAAACGAGTTTGACACCCCTGACCTGGAACATCTAACATGAACGTGAAAGAGTAAGAGTACTGCTTTAAATAGAGTCAAAGAATAAATGACACTACAGAGGCGGTCCCCCACTTTTGTAAAGAATTCCTCTAAAAAGGCACCAAAGTTGTATGGGAGGTCAAAAAACTTGAGAGGTGTTCTAGGCCCAGAAAGTTAAATGCATTATAAAATCCCTAATTACACTTTAAATGATGTGCCACCAGCAGTTCACATATATTCTTAGATTTAGCTGTTCTGTAATTTAACGCAAAAGTTGTCCACCTTAAGCCCAATGGATGACCACTTGAGACTTTCAGTGTATTTAATAAGTTTTCTTAGTCCGTTTTGTTACAGAAAACATCATTTTCAGAATAGACATACTCCCCCTCTGCTAGCCCTGTTAATGTTGCTTTGGGTGCAGGATGTGGGTCGAAGCCTCTTCTTCGGGCACACATTCTCTCTAAGTAAACGCCTGCAGTCCCATGGGTTTCAGTAACACCCATGTGCCACTGCCACTTACAGGAGGTTTTACCAAAGCTCCCTTACTGGCATGTGTAACTCCTTACCTAACATCTTCGATAAGATGTGAAGTAAGTACAGGTGTCCTAAACTTGAAATGTCCAAAACAATGTTTCCATCCCACAGACTTGGCCATCCTCCAGTGTGTCAATCCAGCAAATGACTACGCCACTCTCTGCTAAAAGCAATCAACCACCGGAGTCATCTTCGCCTCTTCTCTTCTTTACACCTCACATCGAAGGGTGTCTTTACCTCCAAAATTGATACTCTTCATACATTTTTTCCAGCCTCTTATGCTACCACGCTAGTCCAGGCCCCGTCATTTCTCAGCCAGATGAATGCAACAGCTCACCCACTGGTCTCCCTGCTGCTTTTCTCGCCCACCCTCGTACAATTTGCTTTCTACACAGCAGTCAAAGTGAGCTTTTTAAAATATAAATTAGATCATCTTTCTCCTCTGCTTACAGCTTTGTGAAGGTTTCTGATGATACTAAAAAGAAAATCCAAACTCTTTACTATGGTCTAGGATAGAACTTTCCAAACCAAGCCATTTACTAGGTTATGAAACCAATGTATTGGGTAAGGATCAACATTTTGAAATAAAATAAAGTAGAAAATAACAGAGCTTATGATATTCAGTAAAGGTAAAGAATATTTCATGAAACTTCTCTTTCAGATATGTATGTGTGTAGAGGACTGCAATGTAAAATATCTCTCTTACTATGGATCACATTTAAAAAGTTTAAAAGCCATTTGCCTATAAAAACCTAAAAATCTGTTGACTCATATCTCCTCCCTCATCTCCCGCCCTGCTCACTCAAAAATACCTCAGCCTTTCTAAACTTCCCTGTTCTTCAAAGAAGGTAAGGTCCTCCCCATTCAGGTCCTTGCACTTGCTTGAATTGCTCCACCTCCAATTATCTGCATGGATGGATCCTTTTTATCATCGAGGTCTCGGCTCAGATGTCATCTGCCTTGAAAGCCCTTCCTCTAACTAGTCTAAAACAGTCCCAACCGCTTCTCTATCACAGTACCCTGCTTCATTTCCTTATGCTGCTAACCATGACCTTGTTTATTTCCGTGTTTGTGTATTGTCTTTCTCAGCCCTCCAGACATAAGCCACGTGATTCGGGGACCTTGACTGTCCTGTTCACCAGTTTCCCCCACACAACAGCATCTCAACGAATATTAGGCAATGGAATGTTGAATATTTCAGTTTTAGATGTGTTTTTATAAAATAGGGATACCTTATAATGAAATCCTTGAATAACTGTAGTAACACTACTACAAAAACAAACATGCTGCTGCTGATACTGAACAGTGTGACTGGCAGGCCCACGGGGACAGACTGAACGGTCCAATCATCAGCTGGTGAAAACCCAAATTTAGTGTACAAAGGTAATCTCTAAAAATGTAAGTTATGATAATGCAGACTGGTTGACCTTGAGCATTAAATTGTTAGGGATGTTGCCATAGTTTTTATCTAGTTCCCTGTGGTTCCTGGCAACAAAACCCTTAAAAACTAAAGTATTCACCCTGAATTCCCTTCAGATATCATGGAACTGAAGTAAAATCTGCATCGAACACCATCCATCTGAATAAAGGAAGGACTCAGGCAGGCAAGTAGTGACAACTGCCAAGAATGACAAGATGGGGCAGGCTCGGAGTGGAAACTGCCTCAGGGAGCCAGGCCCTGACATATCCCCCCAGAGTCTAAGGAAAAGAGGCCCTCCTTCCATTCACAGCCCCATCCAGCAAACTTCTCCAAGAGGTTATTAGGATTATCGTCTCAATCTTTATTTAATTCTTTCCAGGTGCCTGATCATAAAGGGGCTTGTGTGCTAGGCTGAGGAATTTGAACTTTCTTCTAAGTGCTGGGGAGCCTTTGAAGAGTTTAAGCAGGGGAGGAGAGTAGCGGGTTGGGGTGTCTCCTAGAGACCCTCCTGGCTGCAGCCTGGAGGGCCCAGAGGGTCTGTGTGTTTGCAGGTAGGAAGCTCTGTGGCAGACACCCCTGGTGAGAGCACTGAGAGCCTAATAAACAAAGGCAGGGAGTGCAAGGACCAGAGGTGGTGTGAGGGACAGACCCTGGTTGGATGCCAGCTCCACCTCCTCACTGGTTACCACCTCCAGGATGTGACCCCGCCCGGTGGGAACGCCTAGGGCTCTTTGTCCTCTCTGTAAAATAACGGCACCAACTTCAGAGGTCACTGTTGAGGCTCTAATGTGGTAATGCAAACAAACTCTCAGTGTGTAGCACCCAAAGAGTGCTCCATAAATGCGAGTCGTTAGTTTTTACTCAGGCACTGTGGGAGGCACCAACGTGGACAGTGACAAGCCATGAAACAATGCATGTTGGACTGTCACAAATGCTTTGAAAAGACGGAGAAGCCACAGTGTATTCTAGCAAGTGGAAAAGGCTTCCCAGATTATTGAAAACTGCAGTTCCGTCGAAAGCAAAGACCAAGTACAACTCTAGTCTTGATTGGGGCGAGCACGTGACTGCAGCTGGGGGAAGGTAATGGCAGGACAGGCCAGGTTCCGAATCAGGAATCTGATCATTCTTCCTCTCCCACAGGCACGTCTGCCTCCTCCTTTCTGAGACAAGGCTCAGATCTTAAACTAATGGGAGAGGCAGCAGCAATCCAGGCCCACAAAAGGTCGGGGGCGGAGGGCCCCTCAGCCCAGGTTTTTGTCTGCAAACCCAGTTTCCGAGGTGCCTAAAAGTGTACAAATAGTGAAGTCAGGCCCAGCCGAGCCAATTCATTACCTCGCCTCAGCGCTGCATGCTGATTATTTGCTCTCCATATCACCTCTCCTCAGGGGGCTCAGAGGAATCAGCAAATCCCCCACATCAGAGCTACGAATCCCCAGCACAACCCATTCACACACAGCAGGGTGGCTGGGGATTAATTGGAGGGGGAATGTTGTGAATTCCAGAGAGTTCTTTCTCTTTGCCTCACAGCCGGTGGCCGGGGATATTGCTACATGAAAGCTTCCCTGTCAGTATCAATCATCATTGCCCGGGCTGCTACATTCCAGAGAATGAATTGGCCTCATTTGGTAACTCTTCTGGGGTGAGGGGCTGGGGGTGGGGGTCATTCCTGAAGGCTCCACATCTGTGGGCCCCACTTCTTGTTCTGTAAGTGGTTTCCAAAGATAAACAGAAACAGGGTGGGGGGCAGCTTTCTTTTGTGGGCCCCCTACTTTGATGACCTTTGGAACAAGAGAGGATCTGGAGGAAGGGTGGAAAAGGGTTGAGACCTGGGTTAGGACCTAAGCAACAAATCAGTTGGGGCAAAGCCTTGGCAGAAAGGGGAGAAGCAGCCCAATAGGGCTCCAGGGTTTCTCTGATTCCTTTGCTGCCAGGCAGGCTTTCCCCTTCCAGTCTCCATATGCCTCAGCAGGAGCCCTGCAGGCTCTCCCCTACCTTCGTGCTGAATGGGGCCCAACCCTGGAAGCAAACTGAGACCAAACCCCTTATCGATTCAGGGCAGGGTTGCTTCAGCAAGGCAGATAAAGAGAAATGCAAACATCAAACATTTTCCCAAGGAAACAGTTGCTAGGAGCCCTGAAAAAGGACAGGAATGAGCCTCTTCCTGGGATTTTTATCTCTGAAGTCTGTAGACTCAAACCTTTGGCTAATTCTTACCTATTTAAATGCAAGACTTCTAGACTGCCTTCCCCTCCCCCTGGCCTGCGCATTTCTCTCCCATTGCCCTAGTTCCTCTCTGCCTTTTTGCAGAATTTCCTGAAACTCCCAAGTCTAGAGCCCAGAGAAGCACCCTGAAAATCCAGGAGTCTGGGCCTCTGCTCAGGGTGAGAGTTGAGGAACCAAACCTGATAGTCCTGAGGGACTGAAGCCCCAAGCTTGGCTCTGCCCAGCTGCTCTGAGGCCTGTGACCTGAGGCCAGCTGCTCGAAAGATGAATGATGACAATAATTGCTCTCCTTCCCTCATTGCACTGTGCAGAGTATACCAGAAGAAGAGATTAAAAGTTCTGTTGACTCTGAGAAAGAATATGCCTGTCAAAAAGGACTCCTTGTAGTTAAGTGGGCCCAAATTTATAATCAGAGTCGAGCCAGCATTTACAGGAGGCTCTCACACTTTGCATTTCAGAGAAAAGCCACAGACTGGGCTTCCAAGCCTCCTGCACTGTGTTCTTTTCTACTGAGCCAACCCTTATAAAGGAGTTTTTGGAATTGTATTTTAACCAATGGGCTGAGACCTGCCCCCATCCAATTGGAGCAGAGTAGCTGTATCCTCATTTGCATTTCTACCAACCAATCAGAGCTACTCCATAATGACCAGTCAGGATATACAGTTCTGACCAATCAGGACAGTGCTGTGTGGATCAAACTGTGCAAATTGGGATTCTCCGTTTGCATAAAAATAAACCAATCAGGAACTAGGACAAGTACTTTCTCAATATAAGCAGTTTCTTTGTCTTAAAGGAGCTCACGTTCAGTTTCCTCCTGAGGCTCCATTTCCTTAGTTTGCAAACTGTTCACCTGAATAAAGTCTCTCTTTTTACTGCACTGCAGCTCGAGGACTCTTGTTAGCACTGGATCGGCAGCAGTGCCATTTTGTTGACAGCATTTTGTGATCTGTAAAGCATTCAACATAAAGTATTATGATTATTAAGTTCTCTCATTGTGCGCAGTAATTGAGTATATTAGTAATATTTATAAAAACCTCATCCTGCATTTATCTGCTGCTATCCAGGGGAGTACTGGTGAAGTGTGCCCTGGCAGGAGCAGAGATTTAAAAAAATAATAATAAGCCAAGAAACAGAAAAATCAAAACAAAAAGCAAACATAAAGCTCAATTGTTAATATTTTTTAAAAATAAATGCAGAGTAATAGCCCAGGAGCATTTCAAATGACAGATGCCCGAAGGCCGACACTCTCTAGGGTGGGCATTATTCTAGGCCAGTTGACTATTTCGTCTGCAGGTTCTTTGGCATGACCACAAGCAAGCATGGGCCTGAAAAGCAGAAGACCGTGTAATACTGAGCAAGTCATTTCCTCTGTCCTGGCTTCAGTTTCTTCATCTCTAAAATATGTGAGTAGGCCTGGACTTTGTCAGATCTTATCCAGCCCTTTTGTTTTACGATTCCTTGGATGTCATGTTTAGGCATCTTAACTTAGCAACAGATGGGGCTCTAAGATCGTTTCATAGTTGATAGAGTATCAAAGAACTGTAGTAATCCTCATCCTGGGATAAAGGACTAAGTGAGCAATCCCAAATCATGCCAGCTACTTAGGGACACACAATTTCATTTAATAATAATGAGAACTTTTAACATTTGGAAATTAATATGGAGAGAAGCATGGAACGCGTTAGAACACACCAGTGCAATTGGCACTGGATCTCCATTGCAATTAGCATGGTTTCCCCATCCCCAACCCTTTCATACTAAAAGTGCCAGCTTTGCTCACTTAGTAAGTCCACTCTAAAAGCTGACACCTGAAAACCACGTCCTCAGTGTTGCAAGAATCCTAAGGTACACAGGTCAGCATTGCATTTCACCTTTTGTCTTGCTGTATCTGAACTCTCCTGTAGAGTTTCCCACCCAGGGTCTTTATCTCCCAGCTGCACACGTCTGCCTGGAGAGATAAGCTTTTCTTTTCTTCCCAGCTGCTGTCAGCTGGCTTGTCTGCCCTCAGTGGGAGCCTTCAGGTTCAAGGCTCCGTCTGGGGAGTTCATCTACAGCCTTGACTATTATTCTGATGGATCGTTTTAATTCTCCCCACTTTGATCATATCAGTTTCCACAACAAACAAGGCCCACCAGAAGCATTCCTGGGTTCACAAAGGCAAACACGCTTGGCTTTGCATCACAGGACAGAGGCCAGAATGGTTAGGCTTTCGATTCAAGGCTATTTTAACCCTTGATTGCATTAAGTTTCCCAGTTAAAACACTTTTTACTTTCATTCCCTGCAACCATAGGCATGTTAAGCTCCTCTAGAGACATGCAATGATTTCCAGCCTTTAATTAACTCAGGATCCAAGTGGCAGATGCAGTTCGCACACACAGGAGCCAAGCCCTGGCTAAGAAGAATTTTTTGCTCCAAATGCTCTGTAGTTCACTAGGAGTAACTTCAGCTAATAAAAATAGCTCTGTCTATTGAGTGCAAGAAGCCATTTTAAACCACTTAAAATATTATCTTATTTAATATTGGCAAAATGTTAAGATGAAATAGGGATTGTGTCCACTTCAACGTGAAGAAACTGAGGACATAGAAGTGAAGCAGTGTGCCCGAGATTATACAGCTAGCCTGGAATGATGGAGGGGTTTTAACCTGGATTCGTGTGGCTTCGGGCGCAGCCCCAGTGCTGCATGTCCACTGTTAGACATTAGCACTTATCGTGGTGCAGTAGAAGGAGCTCTTGTTTGAGAGCAGAGGCCAGAGTTTCAGTCTCTCACTGTGCCCTCCTCAAGCAAATCAATTTTCGCTATGCGTTGACTTCCCTGTTAAAATTTGAAACAATTCACTAGCACCCAATGAGTATTTCCTGACCTGCAGAGAAAGTAAAATAGGAAGAGGCCATGACAATAAACAATCACTGTTATCACTTTCTTTGAAGAGCAAAATAAATCAAGACTCTTCTCTGGGAAGTGTCTTTGAAACTGCAAACCATGTTGCCCTAAGGCCATGTAACAATCTTGCAAATGCGCCAGGGTGTGCACAGGTGGGTTTTCAGAGTGTGGTTGAAGCTCCTGGGTAACTAACACCCTTTCAGGTCAAAACTATGATAATTTTATGATAATACTAACATGTTGATGCCTTTTTTCCTCTCACTTTTCCAGAGGCTTCGTGAAGTGAGATACTGCAGCAGATGGAAGGCAGAAGCAGGTATGAGAATCCAGCTGCCTCCCATTGGCAAACACATTAAAGAGATTTGCAAAAGGTTAAACAATGCCGCTTTTCTCATTAAGTGTTTTTTATTTGGGAAAACATAGTTATTTCCCATAAAAATTAAGTTGTTTGTGTTAATATATAATGAATATGTTGTTTTAAAACATATTTTTAAATGTCTCAATTTAACTTGTAATATTGTAAATATTGTGACATATAATCCACATAAACAAAAGCTCTTTGGATCCTCAATAATTCTTAAGATTATAAAGATGTCTTGCAGCCAAAATGTTTGAGAATGTCTGAGGTCATTACAAACAGCAGGAGTATATCAGGTGGAATATGAAGTGAGTAAAGTAATTCACTATAGAACTATCCACAGTGAGGAGTGGGAAGAAACTACACTGTTAGCAATAATGTATTATCACAATTAGTAATAATGAACAGTTAGCATTTCTGAAATGATTTCTCAGTGACATCATCTGCAATTACGACAAAGGAAAATCAAGAATTTTTTTAAATGTGGTAATCAGAAAAATGTTTATATAAATATATAAAAAAACAGAAGCAGAACATTGAATTCCAAACGCTATGCCTGCTCATGCAGAGGCCTAGAATTGAATGAGAAAAATGGAAACTTTTCTTTAGAAAATTCACACAGGAAAACTTACTAATTACTTTACAAATGATCTTAATGGTGTTCCCAAATTGCTTAAATAATCTCTATAAATTAGCGATTATAAAGTTTAATGTCTTGTGTGGTGAAGAAACTGCTGCAAGTTTGGGATACCGCCGTATTGGTTCTCTGGTCACACATGTGATTAAATCAACAAGTTGGGCTACTGTTTTGCAGCTGTTTTACTAGATGAATTCCATCAATTATGTGACCATAAATTGATTCTGACTATCAGCTGAGACCAGAGCCAAAAAATATATAATTGTCAATTAGTGTGTTTCATGTAGATAAGGCCAAAGTCTGTTCACACCTACATTAAATGTCTCACTCTCATTTTGATTCTGGGAGCTCAATTTACAAAGAGAATTAACATTCTCTTTATTTTAAGTGGTTTCTATGGATACCTTCTATGAAGCATTTCATTCACATCTATCCAATTTAAGCTCATTTTAATTTAAATACATTTTTATTCCTCCAGAATCTGTATAAGATACCCACAGTTCATTTTCTGAAAACGACCTATGAAAAGCATTTATGCACACAAAATTTTAAGTTAATGTGTCTAAAGATTTAAAAAGAAAATCTCCTACAATACAGAAATTCATAATCTAGTGTTGGAAGTCTATTTTCATTTGCCTTATATTATAGAAAACCCTGACCTTTAAGCTAAAGAATCATGTTTTCAGATTTTAATTTTAATTATTATGTTTTTTTTTCTCTTTCTTGATTCTATTTATTGCTATATTGCAGTTTTTTACTTAGCAGAGTTGAGATTAAAGCTTTTTAGGCCCCAGTACAGTTAAAATTCAATAATAATTAAATTAATAACTCTTAGGTTTCTACTTAGTACAGGAAATGGGGGAGGAAAAGGTGTTTTCTTTTTAAACAACTGATTTAATGTTGCCAGCATTTGCTAACCTAATAAGGATTTTTTAAAAAGTTTCCTATTTCCAACCCAAAAAAAAGTATATTTTCTATATAAATTTGTTAGAGATTTGTCATCCCTAGCTACATCTTTTCTGTTTTAATCTACTATGCAAACTTTATATGACTAAACCTAGAAAACAAGTTTTTCCGTATTATGATTCCAGATTCCTGCCGCCTCCATTCACCACCCTTTCCCCATATGTCACACAATGGCCCACTGGGCTCTCCAGGAGCTCGGTCCCCTTGGGGCTTTGCTCTCTATTCTCTCCCCTTGAAATGCCTTCTTCAGGCCTCCTACTGTCTGTTAACTGAAACCCTATTCAGCGCCTCCCCAAAAGATGGCCAATGTCACTTCTCTTAGAAACCCTCTCCTGTTCATTGCACACCAGCGGCCACTCTTCTCTATACTCTCTGCCGTACACGGTGTTTTTTTAAGGTTCATTTGTGATGGAATTGCTCTATCATCTATTTTGAAATTAAAATCCTTTAAAATTGTATTTTATTTTTATTAAGTAAGGCATACATACCATAATACACAACTTAAGAAAGCACCAAAAGGATATTCAAGGAAAAGTGTCTGCTTCGGACCTTCCTCACCCAGTTCTCCCTGAAAGTACCCAATGCGCATGCGCGCATGTACAAACGGCAGCAGATTTTCTTGTTATTCTGCAGGGTTGACACAGAATGTTGGGGAGCTTGTCCTCATACAGTGCTGCGTAGTGGAAAGGGCGTGGCGGCTGGTGTCCAGCCCACGCTTCTTTCTTGCCAAGCTGTGTGTTCTGTGGCCTGGCGAAGTATAACCAAAAGAAAGGGGGTTTCTTCACATTTCCAGAAGTGCTCCTTACAGGCCAGCAGTGGTCCTCCCGTGTATTTTTATTCCATTTTTAATTTTCACTTTATTGTAAAATATCTTTCTTGTTTTTTTACACTATGACAAGAAAGGGCTTGCATTACAAATTGATGTTTAAACACTGTCATCAGGGGAAAAAAGATTAATTTGCAAAATGTATTTTTAAGCACTAGTCTATTTCTTTAGACTGGCCAGTTTACAAGTCATCAGTGAATACTAAGTTGATATTATTGTTTTCAAATTAAATATTCATGAAAAGGCTTTTCAGAAGTCATGAAAATACCAATAATCATATTTATAATATCTATTATTCTTTTCTGAAGAAGAATTTTAAGAATGTTTACTAGGCTAGGTTATTCTGAGTTTATTAAATCTAAAACAAAATTTAATGTAATAATTATACTCTTTTATTTTCCCCAAGTTAGTCTAAGACACCTCTTTGAGAAGTACTGTTTCCATACCTTGAAGTCTCATTGGGTGTCAGTTACAGAACATGTCAAAACCCAAGGCTTTCATAGTTCCAGAAAAAAATTATCTTTAATGCTTCTCACTCTGGGGGGTCTCCTTTTGATGTGTTTCTGCCCTCATTTTCCAATAATTAAATCTAAACTTGTGTATTTTCTTGGAAAATTCATCCTTTCCCATTGGAGCCTAGATTTGCAAGCCAGCACCATGGCTCCTGGACAAGGGAACCCCGAGCGTCCTTCCCCAACCAGCTACTTCTACCTTATAGCCCCACCCAGGGCAGCTGTTCTTGACCCTTTCCACCTCATGGTTCACATAAACTACATACTAAAGTCCTGCAGCACACCAAAAAGTTTATATTTTTGGCCAATTTGACAAAAAAAAAAGTATCATTTTGATTGACTCAAAAAATAATGGTAGTAATTACCTATCCTTTTTGCTCCAAAGTGATTTTTTTAAAAACTAAGGTGCCAAGGCTTGTATATAAGGATTTCTGGTACCAACAATGAACAAATCAGGTGCAACCTTATTATGTGAAGTGACCAATAAGGTGCAACTCTATTTTATGACCTATACATTCATGGCTCAAGACGGGGCACTCACACAGGGCAGCCATTGTTTATTGTCTTGACTGTTGCCTTTTTTTTTTGACAATCTAAGGGAAAAGAAGTCAGTGCCCTGACTAAATAGTTAGGTATTACATGTTTTAGAAATTCTTGTCGCACACTGGTTGAAAATTACTGATCTTATAAGCCTTAGATTCATCCCTTTAAAATTATATTTTAAAGGGCTGTGTCACCCTGCTTGAGCATATTACATTTAGGTCAGAATCTGTGGAAGACAAAAAACCATTTTCCCATAGCATACAGGGTGAGGATATGAATATTTTTAATGCCACAGATATTAAGAACTTGCAACTATTTTATGACTTTAAAAAACCAAGCTTTTAGATTTTTAACATAAAATTCAAGTGATGTGCCAATCATCATTTGCAAACCCAGTGGTAACTTTTATGCTTATTGCTCTCACTTAGTCCATCTCTGATCTCAGTCAGGCTTAGGGAAGAGTGAGTAAGATGATGGTGATGAAGATGATGAAAGAAGCACAGCAACTATAAACTTAACGGTTGGCTTTTTCAGGTCTCCAAGTGCCAGGGAGTCAGACGTACCCTGTCAAAACATCCTGCTTCATTTAAAGTCAGACGTACTCCTGGCATATTTTTCACAAAGCAGTAATAAGTATTAAGACATTATCACCTTTCTCTGCATTGTAGGGTCCCGAAATACTCCACTGTGGTATAAAAATTAAGTTGAGCAAAAGGCATTTGAGAAAGCTTTTTTTCTTAACTCCCTTATCTGCCTAAAGGCAGAGCCTCCCAAAAGAACTTAACTCTCTTGTCATAAATCCCCTTCCCAGAAACAACCAGGAAAGCTTGACTCTCATCACTGACAAACAGAAATCAGCACAACACCTAAACAGACTTTGTCACAAAATTATTATATTTCCTATCTATTCCCCAAGAGCCCATTTATCATTCCAAAAAGTCATGTTTTCCCATTAATGCCCTTCTTCCCACCCCTCCCCCTATTAAGATAGTATATAAGCCCCACATTCTAACCACTTCCTTAAGTCACATTTTTCTGTTCATTCCTATGGGTACATGGTACATTTGTGAACAAAATTGTATCTCCTTCCTTGATAATCTGTCTTTTGTCAGTTTAAGTCTCAGCCCCTCAGTGACTGAATCTACGAGAACAGAGGAAATGTTTTTCCTCTCTGACTGCATCAGTGCTGCCTAGGGACACAAAATGCCCTCTTTAAGGCCCAGCTCAAATGCTTCAGTTTTCCTTCATTAGGATGAGTTTTCTCCTTCTGACTTTCCAAGAAATTTGCTTATACAGTTGAACTTTGAACAGCATGGGTTTGAACTGCACAGGTCCTCTTATATTCAGATTTTTTTCAACAACTTCAGTTGGCCCTTTGTATCTGGAGTTTTGCAGCCACAGGTTCAACAAATTGCAAAGTGAAAACAATATTTGCCATTCCCAGCCACAGATACTCAGCCACACTTTCCCGACCACAGGTTCCCAATCACAAATCAAATACACTATTTTCCATCTGTGGTTGGCTGAAACTGTGAGTACAAAAGGCCCATTGCAGAGTCAAAAGTTATTCGTGGATTTTTTGCTACTCAGAGGTCAATACCCTTAACCCCCAAGTTTTTCAAGTGTTAACTGTACTTCTTTTAAAACATTTCCACAGATGTATGCAATGATGTATGCACTTTTATTACTTCCTCATATTCTAATATATGTGTTTAAAGACAAAGAGTGTAGCTACCCCGTCTTTGGATTATCTCAGTAATACTAAGGACAGTATTTTGTGTACGCAATAGATATTAGATAAGAAGAATGAAAACTTACCTAATGGGCCCAGCATTATGAATCTGAATAGTTCCAAAGGTGATCAGTTCGTAACACTTTTAATAGCCTTGGGCAGGTCCCTTTCCATTCTCAGCCTTAGCTTGCTCATTTGCAGAATGAGAACCATAGCATCTATGTTCTTTCTTTTTCATGATGATTCAATGAGCCATCTCACTTAAGCATCTAGCAGACTGTCTGGGTACAGGGGTGTCCAACCTTTTGGCATCTCTGGACCACACTGGAAGAATTAGAGTTGTCTTGAGCCACATATTAAATACACAAACACTAGTGAAAACTGATGAGCAAAAAAAGGTTTTAAGTAAATTTATGATTTTGTGTTAGGCCTCATTCATCCTGGCCCACATGAGGCCCTCAGGTCACAGGCTGGACTCCCCTGGAGGACATCAAAGACACACCGTAAGGCGAGGTCCTCTGCTCCCTCACACCTACCTGAGCACACACCTGCACAATGAGGAAACTCAGAAGTCTTCATATCTGGTTCCTGGGTTTCTCTTGCAGAAGCCTGCCAGTCTCGCTCCTGCCCAGGTGAAAGTTCCCCCAAATAAGAGTTTTTTCTAATAGACAAAAAAAGGCTGAGCAACACTTCTTCCAGGGCCATGCAGAGTAAAAAATGCCAGGACTTCTGAAAGCTGCCATGGTCTTGTTCTGGTCATACTGTTTGATTGGCTTTCAATAAGCTCTCCTGTGTCCACTGGGAAAGAGAGGTTTGAAAGAGGGTAGTGATGGGACTGAGCAGGTAGAATTGGGCTTGGAAGATGGTTGGGGATGGAAGAGATGGCCATGCAAAGTCCCTGGGCCAGCTAAGGGAGGACTTCAGTAATGAGAACAGTGTCCTCTTCTCTCTGGGAATATTTATGAATTTGTGTGATTTTTTTTTTCTTTTTTACTTTTTTATTTTTAACACTTTTTTTCAATTATAGTTTTCATTCAATATTATTTTGTATCTGTTTCAGGTGTACAGCATAGTGATTAGACAATCATGTACTGTACACAGTGTTCCCCTGATATTTCCAGTACACGGCCGGCACCATACATAACTATTTCAATAGTACTGAGTTTGTGTGATCTTGCCTTCTGAGTGTCCGTGCTTATGTGTGTGTGCAGGGGAATCACCAAGAAGATCCACACTCCCATTCATTCATTCATTCTGTTCATTTTAATCAAATCAAATAAGCCTTTTAAAATGCTTCATGTACTGGATAAATCAGACACCCTCTGCCTTTAAGGAGTCTGACTGCAGTTTGTTTACAGTCTGTTGGAGACAGATAAACAAGTATGTGCTTTACAGGTGCTGTTCTAAGACAGGTCAGCAGGAAGTGAAACTGGAAAAGACACCGGAGTTCGGGCTGCCTGTCACTACCAAACCCAACAAGCAGAGACAGGGATTGAATCTTTTTAGGTGCTTTATTCAGATGGCCAGCGATCTGAGAGATGGAGGGTTCATACCCTAACAAACCGTCTTAAATTCCATTTTTAAATGACCTTTTTATAAGGAGAACAAAGGGTAGGTAAGGGGTTTGGAATTCAGGGAAAAGTTAATTGGATTAAAAAACTAACTTCAGCATCTCGCCCTGGGCGGTGGTCTTCATCTGTGTCCTGGGCGGTGGTCATCTCACCTGGAGCACAGTGGCTCAGGCATCATCTGGAGTTGCTTGCAGGCCTCCTGAGGAACAAAGTTGGGACTGCTTATGGTCTCCTGGAGTCAGGGTGGGTCATGCCTTCAGTTCCTGAAAAAAAGTTTTTACATGCATTGGTTACTAAGCTTATTAGCTATTACTTAAACTAAAATTGTCCAACTCTTAAGTCCCCCATCAGAAGCACTAGGAGACAGCCGGAGGAGAGAGTATGGGGAAAGGGAAGGGGCACTAAGCTGGTGTTTTTCCCTCCTCTGCAGGCTCTGCAAAGACATTTAGCTTCGTTATTCTCCATCCTATTCCGCCTTACCCCAGGAGTTTGTTTGGAAATAAAAAGCAAATTTAATGAGGTTTTTTTTTTTCCTTTTGACACGTGCTGAAAAGCCAGTACTATGAAGATTTTCTCTCTCATTTAAGGGTCACCCTTTTCCTTCATCTATTTCTAGTGAGCAAAATAAAAATGTGGCATTTAGTTATAGCATTTCCCCTCCTTAGTTGCGGTAGACCCTAAATTCTTTGAGGCACCAGCACAGGGCCTAGCACATAGAAGAGTCTCAGTAAATGCTCTCTGAGTAGGGAGGGAGCGAGCGAGTGAGTGATTGGACAAATAAAACTAGGACTCACTTGTCGAATGGAGATATCACCTCCTGTTTCTCAGCGCGGTGGTGAGAGGGGCCAGATGCTGGGCCTGGCTCTGCAGAAGCGCTTAATACGTGGTCGGTATTATTGTTGTTGTTCTTTGTATCAATCATTACAGTTTAATGGATTATAACAAAACATTTAAAATATTTTTTCTTTTCAAGTAAGGAGGAAGAGAAAAAAAGAAAAAGAAAAAATGTTCCAGCCGCAATTAAAGCCGTGTGAGGCACTCAGCAGGTCAGTTTCCCAGACCTCTGCAAGAGCACCCCACACCCGTTCGTCCTCTCTGCCAAATTCCAAGACAGAAGCGTTACTCTCAGGAGAGAACGTGCCATTCCAAGGCTGTGGCCATTATCTTGCAACCCACATTATCTGAACATACTTTCCCCTTGGCTCCTTTGGATGACTAGATAACCACACTTGAAGATAGCCTGCCCTCTAGGTAAGATTCCAGTCCCTAGGGTCACAGCCTGGTGCCTGAGAAACCCAAGGGCTGCCTTACTCAAGCCTCAAGGCGTTCACTCCTGTGCCTCCTCGTAAGCATTTGTCGACCACAGAAACCTCCACTGCTAGGGTGTCTGGCCAGTATGCAAACCAGCGTGTTCCCAGGTCTGATCACAACAGCCGCTGCTGAGATCTACACTCAAAAGACAAAAGGACTGAGTCATCGACAAATGCCTCCACTGGATTAGTTGTTGATAGGAGAAGTGGGTTACGCATTAACATTTATGAGAAATGTCTAGAATGCCACTTTAAGCACAGCAACAGATAACTTACGTGCAGCTACCAGGATTTGCATTTAGAAAAGCCGATTTCTGCACCTGGTGCTGCAGTTCTGCTCTCCGTACAAAAACATTATGTGCACAAGAAATATTGTTTCGATTAGTGGAGAAAATGTCATTTGGCTCCTAACCTGAATGACGACATTTACCTTATCTAGGTAGAGAGTTTTTCTTTGCAGGAAGGTTAATCTCTCAGGCTCCTTTCAAAAAGAATACCTCTAAAGAAATTACACCTGGCAGACATTAAGCACTTTTTAAAGCTTGCTTTACAATGTTAGGGCTGGATGGATAGCAAGGACGAAAGGGAGTATATATACATATGCATATATATGTATATGTGTATATATATGCTATATAATTGAAAATATTTATACATAAAAAAGGATAAAGCACATTTGACAAAATGCTAACATAAATTAACTTTTCCTGTTGTAGGAATATATATTATCTATGTTCTTTATTATATTTCTATATAATCTATATTTTTCAAAATTTTCAAAGTTAAGAAAAAGTATGCTTAGCTGGATTTGCACACTGAGAAGATGTGGATTAAAGGGCACCAGAACTCTTTCCCAAAGGTGTGAGATGTCTGCTGACTCTGCCTTTGAAGTGTAGGCCAGATCCTAGACCCTCACAACGATTTAAGGGTCAGGTGTTACAGTACTCATTTTACAAGGGAAAATGCGTATCAGGTGCAGAGAGGCTAGTTAACGAGCTCAAGATCACACAGCTGCATATGGCTGAACTGGGCATCAGAGCCCTTCTCTTTAACCAGAATCCCGATGAATCAGAACCACCGAAATTGCAGTTATAGAATGAAGCACCAAGAATGGTCCTGTCTCCTGTCACCTGTCATCTTCCTGGAGTCAAAAACTGAGCTGGAGAACTTCATGTTCTCTCAAAGACAGTGTTTCTCAACTTTTATTTCATCACCACCTCCCTCAGAAGCCTTTTTTGGACTTTTCCCCCTAACTAACCCCTCTTCATGATCTCTGAATACCACAGATAGGCCATATATCTAGTTATGTAATGTGAAGGGTCACAAACCACTGTAGACCTGGTTTTTCTCACCCTCGTGAACCAGTTTGCACCTCCATGGAAATATTGTCCTTCACTAAGAATGCACGCTCTAAAGAAGGCAATATCAGAATTTCTGCAAGACCTTTCATATTGCCATTGTTTAGCCACACGTTATAAAAAATACATAGACAGCATGAAGCAAAAGCTCCCATGTAGGCTGAGATCCCAGGCAATACAGTCATGGAAGAATTTCAGTTCTTTCTCCCCAGCTTCTGACACTGTGTGTTGGAGAGGTGGTGCAGGTGGGTTTTGAGAGAATGGGGAATGAGTAACACCAAAGGAACTGCCTCCCAGCTGGGGATTCCAGTTGTCCTCATATACAGTCAGTTTTCAACTATGAGTGCTAATGAGGTCCAGGATTGGGGAGAGTAATTGAAATGCACAAAGAATTCCCAAACCTCGTTTAGAGAACTATTTCTAGCTCCTTCTGTGAGCCTGCGAACATGTAAGAACCAGGCTGGGATAATTGTTCATTTTCTTCTATTGTTTTCAGCCTCAGATGAAGCGGGAATAACAACCATGTCACGTTCAACTTGTAATCATTCACTGGGGCCTTCTCCCTAGGCGCCTCATGAGTCCATTCACTGAGGTATCTAGTTAACCCCTAAGTCTCCATAGCAGGTAGGTATCATCCTTTCAATTTTAAAGGTGTGAAGAATGACCTGTTCCAAGTGCTGCCTTGGAAATAGCAGATTCAAGGTTCAAACTCAGGTATTTCCAATTCCAAGTTCATTCCTTTGGGTGTCTTCAAAGCCTTAAGAAAAAGCTAGGAAGATCAGGAAAATGATCAGTTCAATTGAATTCGGTGTACTTTGAATTGTTAATCAATTCAATGTTAATTATTTGGATTTTAAAGTTAGAAAAACTGGATTTATTTCTTTCTAATCGTATGTCCCTAAGCAAGTTTCTTAACAGTTCTTGTGTTTTGATCATATTCATCCCAATTAGTATAATGGTTTGCAGGCTGGATTGAATGAGGCAATGTTCTCAAGTGCGAGTGCAGTATCTGCGTCAAAACATCCTACTTCTTTCCCCATCCGTCAATTTAGTCCTCAAGTCATTTACTAGGCTCTTGTCCTCTGGTGCCCTGCAGTGTCACCTGTCATTTTACAGTGTCTTCTGGCCTTAGCTGAATTATAAGAACTGTGGGATCATGAGCTGTTTTCATAAAGATGGTTCTTAAATTTTCATATTTGTAGATTTTCAAGTTATGAAATTGTATGCATTGCACATTGACACCTCATAAGGCCATGCTAAGCCAATTTTTGACTTCCACATACCACACAGTGATCAAGGGTTTGAACTCTCAGACGATGGTGCCTCTTGCCAGGATGGCAACAATTTCAGTTTGTCCTATTTTATGAACAGCGGATTACGTTTGCCCTTCTAATTTTATAATGAGTGGAAAATGGTAACTAAAAAAGTGATCAATAAAATAGTGCAATAATAAAAAAAATCCTTTAATGGCTGATCTGTAGCCTCAAATATATCTGTGTTCAATTTTTGAAGGGTAAGAATAAAGTGAAAGGTCATCCATGAAACATAGAAATCCATTCTCTGACTCTGCCTAAAAGGAGAGGAGTGGAGGTGGAAACATGAAGAAGTCTTTAGATTACGAATTTTGAGTCTTTATGAAAATCATTACTATGATTCAAAGGCCCAGAGGAGTTTAAGGCTGAGAGAAATATTGCCAGGGGTTAAGCTCAGATTTGTCACTCAAGGAGAGAATGCCCGAGTTCACTTTCCTTTGACAAAATTTTCAAAAAAAAAAGAGTAATGATTCCATAAAAACTGTCATTATAAACTCCTGCTCAATCTCCTGCACAACTGAACTTGCAAATCCTTTTTCCCCCAACAATGAAATGATTTGTTTTTTTTCTATGTACAAGATGCCATTTTAAAAAGTTTATTTATTGACTTAGAGAGAGAGGAAGGGAGAAAGAGAGAAATACCAATTTATTGTTCCACTCATTTATACATTCATTGGTTGATTCTTGTATGTGCCTTGACCCTGGATTGAACCCACAAACTTGGTGTATCGGGATGACACTCTAACCAAAGGAGCTACCCGATCAGGACTGTTTTCAAATGTTTTATTTATTGATTTTTAGAGAGAGAGGGAGAGAGAGAAAAAGTGAAAGAGAGATGTTTTTAGAAAGTTAAGTTCCTCATGGGTAGGAATACCTGTTTGGTTCACTTATGTGTTCCAAGCACACAAATCAGTACCTGGTACAGAGGAATCACTTAGCAAATACTTAGTGAATTTAAATCAAGTAAACTAGTTGAAATAAGATATTACTTCATAAAATTATTTGCTGTATTCAATTTTCTCTGTGTTTAATAATCATGGGAGCCTGACACAACCTAGGAGTTTAAGAAAACTTAAAATGGAGAATGCAATTAGGATTTTATTAATTTAGGTCTCTCAGGTCCAGAAAAGTTAAGTACCAGGTTAGGTTCTGTCTCACATCACCATGTAATATTGATCAAGTTACTAAACCTCCCTCAACCTGATTTAAGATAAATAAAATATATCCACCTCTTAGCATTAGAAAAGCTTATAAGAATACATACAATAAACCAAAACAAATTAAATACACTGAATAAAGAAATATATAAGTTCCAAAGAAAATATAGGTTAAATGAGAAGATATGACAAAGAAAATGCCTGTTGTTGTTTTTTTCAGTTGTAGTTTGAGAAATGGCACAAACCTCCCAGGTTGATGTATCAAACAATTTAATGTGATATTAACTTGTTAAAGTTAGCAGATTGTAGACCTTTTAGTTTTAGCAGTTGTAATCATAATCTTAAAGTTGAGAAGGGTACCTTCGTGTTCTCTGCCTACACGGCCTCCGTGGCGTCCGTCTCCCCTCCCCCCTGTGAACTTCATGATGGTTGTGGGTGCTCAGTGGGCTTTCAGTGGCTGTTACTAAGGGTGTGGTAGGTTATCTGCAAAGATGCCACCAATAACACCTCTCATTCCTACGTGTCTGCTGGGCCTCTCATCAAGAAGTGGAGTCTATTTTTTCTCTTTAATCTGGGATGGCTTTGTGACTTGCTTTGACCAAGAGAATGAAACAGAGATAACACTGCACCAAGATTTGAAAAGCTTTGAACCCTGTATTTGTACTATCTTGGGAACCCTGAGACACCATGAGAAGGAGTCCACCTACTCTGTTGGGCAGAGAGGCCATATAGAGAGAAACATTCCAGTCACCCCAGCTGGAGCTCCAGACACGTGAGTGAAGCCACGTGAGATCCTCCAGCCCCGGTGAGACACACCAGCCAATACCATCTGGAGCAGAGATGAGCTGCCCCCACCAAGCCCTCTCCAAACGGGAGAATCATGGGGAAAAATATGGCTGTTGTTCTAAGTCACTCATTTGTGGATGGTTCCTTATGCAGCAACAGATCAACAGCGTGGTTTTCTCTGGGCAGAACTCCAGCTTCAGAAGTGCCCTGTCCAACAGAAGTTTGTTTTGTTTGTCTCACCGTTTATCTCCTGTCCTGAGCAACTTCCTCTTTCTTTCATTAATTACAGCTCCACTGACTGACCTATTCACTATCCATGAATTTTCAAGTAAGATCAGTGATGTTGTGAAAAAGGCCTTGACCTTTGATTGATGCCTCAGTGAGGCCTATCAGGTACAAGCACTAAGTGAAAATAATAGATAAAACTCAGAGTTGTTTGGTAATACAGAAATGACATCTGGTCCCTCTATAGAACAAATATCAGAAATCAGATGCTGCAGTGGCTTATTTGCATTAGGCAACAAGGAAGGAAAATGACATTAGTCAATGCTAGTGGAGCCCAATGAGATATTGGTATTGCACAGGAAATGCAACCTCACTTGTCTTATAAGGTAATAAAGAAGATTAACACACAAACATACCCTTCTTATGCCCAATTGTAATGTATTGTTCAGTCAATATTTCAATGACAAGGAAAAGAGTAAAATAAGCCACAATCTTACCACTAAATGCAACTATTTTCATTTTGCTAAGTTTCTTTCCAGTCATTTTCCATTTGTATTAACTGTAAATCCCTATTCTTCACTGGGTAATTAACCAACTTCTCTTGCACAGGCACAAAGACCAATAATAAACACAAAGCAGTAAGGGAGGCAGGAAAGGAAAAATAAGGTGACTGTGCTCCTTATCACCCTGGAGGCTTGGAGAGAAAGTGTTCATGGTTAATTTATTTCTTCACTTATTCAGGCAATGAACAATATTGAAAGTATTTTAATTTCTTTTCATTTCTTAGCACTCTTTCTTTGTAATTACTTGTTCATTTGTTTTCTGCCTAATTAGACTATAAGCTACATATGGTCAGATTTGTTTTATCTTATTCACTATATTTTTCCAGCATGTAATATAATGCCTAGCACTCTGGAAGCATTACATAAATATGTGTTGGAGTGAAGCAGGGGAATTGCCAGTCTAGAAAATGTATTTACCAAACTAGAGATTGAGAGGAAGGAGAAATTGTTGTTGTTAAATTAAATAATGGGTGAGTCTATACATTAAAAGTAGAGTGTGCCTGCCCTAATGTACTTTAAAATAAATGTGGTCTATTTGATTAATGCTGATAGTTAGGATTTGGGTCTTCTGGAAAAAAAAAAATGATGAAACCCTCTCCGGAGACATTGTGTATTCACTTCATTTAATATTTATATCGAGCTTCTTAACTCAGCATCCTCGAGAAGATCAAAAATGATCGTTGGAATGTACAGGGTGATACCCTGGAGGATGAGGTAAGAGCACTCCCCACTCACCCAGTCTGAGATAAATCAACATAGATTGAGTTAAATTTAGGTACTTTCAAAAAGGGTGGAAGAAGTGCTCTAGAATATTCTGAAAGAAAATATCCTTTCTCATCTCTTTCTACACAACACTCTGGCAGAGATTTAAAAGTAGGTTTGCTATTACAAGACTAAAAATCATGTTAAAAGTCAAAAAGAGACCCCACAATTCAATGGCTTAAATAAGAAAACAATTTTCTTTTGCTCTCATAGTAGTCTACCTTAGGCAGACCAGGCTGGCAGACAGCTCTGCTCAACAAAACATTTAAGACCCAGATTCCTTCCATCCTGTTGATCCATCATCCTCCACTAAGGCAGTACTTGATTAGTGCAGTTACTGTGGAAAGCAGTATGGAGATACTTCAAAAAATTAAAAATGGGTCTGCCTTTTGACCCAGTGATACCACTTCTGGGAATATAACCAAAGAAACTCAAAACACTAATTCATAAGAACATAAGCACCCCTGTATTCATTGCAGCATTATTTACAATTGCCAAGATATGGAAGCAGCCCAAGTGTCCATGAGTAGATGAGAGGATAAAATGACTGTGGGACATTTACACAATGGAATACTACTCGGCTGTAGAAAAAGAAGAAAATTTTACCCTTTGCTACAGCATGAATGGACCTGGAGAACATTACGCGAAATGAAATAAGCCAGTCAGAGAAAAACAAATACCATATGATTTCACTCATAAATGAAATCAGATGAACAAACTGAACTAACAAGCAAAATAGGCAGACTCATAGATAGCAGATTGACAGCTATGGTTGGGAGGTTAATGAGTAGAGGGATCAAGCAAGAAGGAAAAAGGACTCATGGACATGGATAATAGTGTGGTAAATGTGGGGAGAAAGGGGGTGGAAGGGAGAGAAATGGTAATGTGAAAAATACAGTTAAAAAACAAATGTTGATGTGCATTCGAATCACCTGTGGATCCTGCCAAAATGCAGGTTCAGGTAGTGGGCCTGGAATGGGGCCGAAGATTCTGTATTTCTATAAGGCATTCAGATGACACTGATGCTGCTAGTCCAAGGACCACACCTGGGTTAGCAAGGTCCTAGAGTACTGTCATTATCTGCATGGTCAAAGCTGGACAGCTGACACATCTTCAGTCTGGCTCCCAGGAAGGGGAAAGAGAACAGTCAAGAGCAGGAAGTTTCCATTAATCAAGCAATGTAAAAATAATACACACACCTTCTGCTCACATTCAGAAGTCAAACACTTAGTCAGATGGCCATGCCTGGCTTCCCAGGGGCTGTCAAATGTGCTGGCAGCATATTACCAGGAAAAAAAAATGTGGAATAGAAGGAAAAAGCACTATTGCCATAGGAAAAGAGAGAATGGGTATTGGGGAACAGTTAGCCACAAAAACAAAGGAGGCAGGAGCTTATAATTAAGCCATAGAAATCAAGTGAAACACAAAAAAGTAGGATATATGAGCTAGATATTACTCTGAAACCTATGAAAAGGGATTTAACAAAAGCTATTAATCAAGGGGCATTGATGGCATTTCATTTTCGGTTTTCAACCCTTGGCACGCTTTGCCTGCATGTCCTCTGTGACTTATTCTTGGGGGGTGCTGACAATATGACAGATAACTGGGAATGACTCACACTATTTTAGAGACACTCTGTAGACTATGACATCTGCTTATGGTTTGAGAAAGTAAATGTAAACAAAAATCAAGAGTATAGCTTAGATTTCATTAAAGACATTAGGCCAAATAATCCAAGCATAAAGTAGGAACTTCTGGACATATTTAACATTAGTTTATATCCATAGAACCATTGGTTTATCCAGGACATACTTTAAAATGTATAATTCTGACAACATCCAAAACAAAATTTTTGGTCCAGTCCCTTGGATATGACACATTTTCTTAGAATATTCAGTTGAGTAATAAATTTTAGGAGCTTCCAGCAAAGAAAGTGGCATAACCTTTTCTGGTATCCCCACTTCATTTCAGCATTTAATTACCCTCCATCTCACATAAGATCCTTTCTGCATCTAATCTAGTTAGAATGACCGTATCAGAACACTTCTGAGATTGAAAGGGGCATTATTAATTATGCCAGGACAACAGATATAAACTAGGGCTGCCTGAGTAACCTAAAGCATATATAAGTAAGTCTAGGTAGTACATATCATATTTTCTTTCTTTATGTGTATTTATTTATATATAAAAGTAACATGTAATTATTTACTATTGCATATTTTATACATATTCTTCAGTAGAAATAGAGAACATTAATTGTGTTACTAATAATCTTTAAGATTGCAATGGATAGTCAGTTGTGGATTACCTTTGGTAATGAAAGTTTGTTCCACATTTTTAGCTTATAAAAATAACAGGCAGATGTGACTAGAGAACTGTGCAATCTGTCACTATTGACTCTAATCCCATGCTTTCAAGAGTGGGATATATAGCAGGTTAGAGTTCAGCGTCATTCACGATATAGTCTGGGTTCAACTCTCTCCCCCTCTTCATGTGCCTTTGCTGGGCAGAGAGATATTGCCAAGTCTCCTCAGGGCACTTGGCTTCCCTAACATCAAAACCATTTATTTATTGTACATTTGCAGTATGTCAGGCTCTATGAAGGATGCTATAGTGGATTTACAAATGAACAAGACACAGGTCCTTCACTCAAAGAACTTTCAGTACTGTGTGTTTAATAAAATATGTGCACAGATTAATGCCTGGCCATCAACAAACCATAGAAACAAGCTATCAGTCAAAACCAGGACGTGCTTAGAGTTTATGACTGTGATTTCCAGTGGGACCACATATTTGTTTAAATCCATAGTCAGTGCCAAGAGAAGACACAGTTGAACTAGGGAGTTAAAAAAAAAAAAAGGACAGTTGAGCCCTGGTCAGTTATTTCAGTTGGTTAGAGCATCATCCTGATATGCTAAGGTTGTGGGTTTGATCCCTGGTCAGGACACATACAAGAAGCAACCGATGAAGACATAAATAAGTGGAACAACAAATCACTGTTTCTCTCTCTCTCCCTCCCTTTCTTTCTTAACAATCAATCAATAAATTTGTTTTTAATTAAAAAAATACTATTATTTTTAAAAAGGCAACTGAAACATAGTTGGGGAAAGTAGAATAAACCTGATTTTCCCTGGCAATTCCAAATTTCAACTTTGCTAAAACAAAAGCCCAGCTTATCAAAAGTAGCTTAAACAAGAAAAAAAGTTGTATTTCCCTCTCTTAGAACATTCTAACAATTGGGATAAGGCAGCTTTATAGTGTTAAATGCCCAAGTTCCTTCTCTCTCTGCCATTCCTGATAGCATTTCCCTCTCCTCATGGCTGAAGATGGATTGCCAATACATCTCCTTGATCAACACTTCAACAAGTAGAAACAGGGAAAGGTTCAAGGGAAAGACATGCTTTTTGCTTCTACAAGTACAATCTAGAAATAGCAAACATCACTTCTGCTCAAATCTCATTGACTATAAGGGAGGCTGGGGAATATCTTATATAGCTAAGAGTTCCAGTAAAAGGCAAAGAGAAAGGACATCAAGAAATGACTAGCAATCATACCATAGAAATAATGATTTAATCCATCAATGATTAGAGGGAACCTATAGGCATTATTTAGTCAACTTGTGTTACAGGAAACCAAGGTTCAGAGAGATTAAGTGATTTACCTAAGGTCAAACAGCAAATTATTGAGGGAGTCAGAATACAAATTGGTGTCAGTTGACTTTAAATGGTAGACTATCACCTTATGCTACCTTTCAAAGTGCTTTTCCACATAAAACTGCAAAAAGTAAAGTAATAGTACAATATGTCAATTGTAGTTTTTATAAAAGATGTCAAAAGGCAGAAATACTGATTTTTTTCATCACATAGTTAATGGAGCTTATATAGATTTTAAACTAGTTGTTATTTCAAGTTCTGGCCAAGATGGAGGCATAGGTAGAAACCTTTTGCTTCCTTGCACAGCCAAAAGGAGGATAACAACCAATCTAAAACCAAACAACCAGAAGTGTCAGAAAATCAAACTGCATGAAACTCTGACAGCTAAGGAATTAAAGAAACAGTCAACCAGACTGGTAGGAAGGAGCCGGGCAGCCTGGAGGGCAGGGCTGGCTGAACGGGAAACTGAGACTCAGAGCTAACTGTGGACTATGGTGGGGGTTGCCGCAGTGGGAAAAACTCCCAGTCTCACATGGGAGTTCCTTGGAAAGTAGGGCTAGAACCCAGCAAGCGAGCCGCATTGTTCCCTCTCTGGCCCCTCCCCCACAGGCAGCACCGCAGTGCGGCAAGGAGGGGTGCCAACCCTGGTGAATACCCAAGGCCCTGCCCCCTTACAACTTAACAGGTGCCCCGAGACAAAGAAATATGGCCCAAATGAAAGAACAGAGAAAATGAGCTAAGCAATGAGAAGATAGCCAACATATATGATAGAGAGTTCAAAGCCCTGGTAATCAAAATGCTCACAGAACTGACTGAGCTTGGTCAAAAAAAGAAAGAGCAAATGAAAGATACCCAAAGTGAAATAAAGCAAAATATTCAGTGAACCAAAAGTGACAGGAAGGAAACCAGGACTCAAATAAACTATTTAGAAAAAAGGAAGAAATAAACATCCAACTGGAACAGAATGAAGAAATAAGAATTCAAAAAAAATGAGAGGCTTAGGAACCTCTGGGACAACTTTAAATGTTCCAATATCCAAATTATAGGGGTGCCAGAAGGAGAAGAACAACAGCAAGAAATTGAAAACCTATTTGAACAAATAGTGGAGGAAAGCTTCCCCAATCTGGCAAAAGAAATAGACTTCCAGGAAGTCCAGGAAGCCCAGAGAGTCCCAAGCAAGGTGGACCCAAAGAGGAACACACCAAGGCACATCATCATTAAGTTACCCAAGATTAAAGATAAAGAGAGAATCTTAAAAGCAGCAAGAGAAAAGGAGATAGTTACCTACAAAGGAGTTCCCTAAAGCTATCAGCTGATTTCTCAAAAGAAACCTTACAGGCAAAAAAGAGCTAGAAAGAAGTGTTTGAAGTCATGAAAGACAAGGACCTACATCCAAGATGACTCTATCAAGCCAAGCTATCATTTAGAATGGAAGGGCAGATAAAGTGCTTCCAAGATAAGGTCAAGTTAAAGGAGTTCATCATCATCAAGCCCTTATTATGTGAAATGTTAAAGGGACTTATCTAAGAAAAAGAAGATCAAAAACTATGAACAATAAAATGACAACAAACTCACAACTATCAATAACTAAACCTAAAAAAAAAAAAAGAAAAACAACAAAAACAAAAACTAAGCAAACAGCTAGAACTGGAACAGAATCAGAAAAATGGACATCACACAGAGGGTTTTCAGGGGGGTGGAGAAGGGAAAAAATAGGGGGAAGGTATAGGGAATAAGAAGCATGGTTAGTAGGCATAAAATAGATGGGGAGAAGTTAAGAATGGTATAGGAAACAGAGAATTCAAAGAACTTATATGCACAGCCCATGGACATGAACTAAAGGCGGGGATGCTGGAGGGTTGCGGGGTGCAGGGCGGAGGGAGTATAAAGGGGGAAAGATTGGGAAAACTGTATTAGCATAATCAATAAAATATACTTAAAAATAAATTAAAAAACTAGTTATTTCAAATTAATATGCAATCCTAAAAAGTCAAATACTACACACGTGGTTAAAAGTGAAAATCTTCTTCCCAGGGGTAATCCTGTTAATAGTTTGTGCACATCTTCTTATGAAGATTTTTAAAGATTCCTTTGTTTATTCCCAAAGTGAGCGGGTTCTAAGCAATAATTTTTTAGTACAACCGAGGGAAAAGGAAAGGCAAGTAAGTCACCTGAACCACTCCCAGTCATTATAAATTGGGGTGATTCTTTGGATAGGAAACTTTGGAGGCACCTCAGGCCAGGCAGCAGAGACTAAGAGCCAGCACTGGTGGCGAGGTGGGGCATGCCTATACCTGTCTTCTTGCCAACATTTGGCACCAGTTTCTACTCCCACATCCACAGGCCTGCTCCCCCCACCCAAACTGATATTATTCCTAAGGACACCACCATACTTCCTCCCTATGGACGGGCTTCCACAGTCCAGTTCACTAGATGGGTTAAAGGTGGGGGCGTGGAGAGGGGAGGAACGTGAGTTTTCCACGTGATTCCTAAGCATTCATAAGTGGCAGCCCCAGGAGCTTCCCTGCGTTCCCAGTTCACCCTGTCTCTCCGTGAGCAGTGTGTGCTGCAAGGCGGAAGAGCTGGGCTCACGCCCTTCCGCCACCATTTACTGTCCATACACCTAGTAACAAGTCAGCTCTCTGGCTCTAAATGTCTTCATGGGGACTGGAGACATTTAATCTCACGGGGTTGAGAAAACTAGTGAGATGCTGCATACAAACACTATTGTAACTGTAAGCTTTTGTGGAAGAGAAGGTTTAAGACTCATCTGTTAATGAGCTAGACTACCTTTTTTTCTTGATTTAAGTAATTCTTAGCATTGAAAACAGTAAACAAACATGCACCACTGATGTTAGCATTGATAAACCCTCACATTTTTATTTATAAAAAGGGTTTGAGAAATGACATAAAAACAAAAAAATATTAGGCCAAAACCTAATATTCCTAACTCTTGAGGGACTCAGTAAGCCCCAGGTTTTAAACTTGAAGTGTCCTGGATATTTTTAGCAGTAATAATAAAAGGATTCTTCTTAATGAATAGTCAATAATTTTATAACATTATTTATTTTTTAAGATTTTATTTATTTATTTTTAGAGAGAGGAGAAGAGAGGGAGAAAGAGCAATGTATGGTTGCCTCTCACATGGCCCTCACTGGGGACCTGGCCTGCAACCCATGCATGTGCCCCAACTGGGAATCGAACCGGGATCCTCTGGTTCCCAGCCCGTGCTCAATCCACTGAGCTACACCAGCCGGGCTAATTTTATAACATTATTCTTGATCTCAGATGCAGTTCAGAGGAGCTAAGTCCTTTTGGGGGGAGGGGTTATTACTATTTCTCTTTTTATTCCTGAATTTTATATGAGTATTCTTTAGGCCATTACTATGTTGGCAAAAAGGGAAATGGGTTGAGGAAGCCTAACAGGTAGGGCCGGTAGTCAGCTGATTGAGCAATACGTATACCAGTGCTAACAGGGACCTTTGCATTAAAAAAGCAAGTGTCATTTTGAAAACCAACTCACTCTTGGGGAAGGTAAAGTTTAAACATCTTCATTGTATTTTGATAGATAATTTTAAATCAAAGGCAGATATGTTTCTCAGTTTTCTGAACAAATGTCATTTGCAAGTTGACTAATTGCATAAACTTGCCCTTGAGTTTTGGTGTTTTGTTTTTGGGTTTTTTTGATGATTTTATTTATTTGTTTTTTAGGGAGATGGGAAGGGAGGGAGAAAGAGAGGAAGAGAAACACTGATGCATGCACGTCCCCAACTGGGGACCTGCCCCGCACTCCAGTCACATGCCCTGACCCAGAACCGAACTGGAGAAATTTCGGTTTGCGGGACAACACCCAACCCATGGAGCCCCACCAGTCAGGGTGAGTTTGGGTGCTGTTTTAAGCATAGTTTGGGGTTTCTTATAAAAAGAAAAAAAATCCTCCTCCTCCACTGCTTCCCTCCCTGCAGAGAAACCCAACAAACAAAGCCAGTGGGTGCCAGTAACACCCTAGCCCTTGTTACACATAGACAGAGGCAGCGTGCCTGTCTCTCTTCCCAAGGCCCATCTTCAGCCGCGTTAACAAACAGGCGCTTACACCTAATCCTTTCTGCTCCCCTGAAGAGACTCTGGATCTACAGTTTTTGTTTAGATTTGAAAAGCTCTAAATAGAGACAATATTGTATTTATTGACTCTCTAAAGTATATGAAGAAAGCATAATAATTTGTGAAATGATATATTAGTTTCCTTTTGTTTTTCAAACAAAGCTAGTGACTAATAGAGATAAGATTTCCCAGCTGTTTTAAACTAAACATTAGAAACCCTGCCCATTTCCTGGTCTCTGATAATTTTTCTTCCATTTGTAGGACAGAAACAAAAGACAGCATGGGGAAATCAATTAGTTCATAAATTACTTCTCTGTCATTTGTACATATAGAAATTGGATACATAGACATAGAGAAACCAAATTTGAGGAAAATGAGAAATCCAGAGAACTCAATCTCTTCTATCATGAATGAATCAAAATAATAAGTGATTTCAGCCATTATATCTTCCAAGGCTAGGTATAATGCAAACAAATGAAGAATAAAGTTTGAATTACTCCAAACTACCAGGTTATTCTCCTATTGATTATTTTCCACAACTTGCTGAAATATTCACTTATTATATTATATTTTTTAAAGATTTTATTTCTTTTTAGAGAGAGGGGAAGGGAGGGAGAAAGAGAGGGAGAGAAACACCGATGCACGAGAGATACATTTATTGATTGCCTGTCACGTGACCCCAGCTGGGGACCTGACCCTGTATCCCAGGCATTTGTCCTGGTCAGGAATCCAACCAGCGACCTTTTGGTTCACAGGCCAGAGCTCAATCCGCTGAGCCCCACCAGCCAGGGCTATTATATTTTAGATGTGAGATTGTGGGCAATCAGTTGCTTTTCTTTTACTTCAAAAAATTGTTGAATCACATATACAACCACAATTGGTATTACTTTTTTAATTAGAAAAATTAATAAAATATTATAAAGTAATTGTTATCATTAGAGTCCTTAAATGTTGATTCTACTGCTTTGCAAAGTTTAAAAAAATATGAAATGTAAGAATTAATCGTTGACTTTGCTGTTATCCTCTGCTGTTCAATATAATTAATCAGAACTTTTTGATAGAATCTATTTTTGCTGGCAGGATACCATAATTCTGAAGTCAGCATACTTTCATAAAATTGAATATTTTTCTTATGTAGTAAGTCTCAGGGATGTGACAAGAGC